>VXBQ01004650.1:197873-238747 GCA_013400175.1 Phainopepla nitens
AAAATCAAAACCCCAGACAAAGAAAAAAAATCAACCACAGCAAAATATTCTGTGATTTCCATTAAATATTTTGAAGGCTTCTGACAAGAACTCCATGTATTATGCTCCTAACTGCTTTTTTCTCCATCAAATAGAATGTCAGACGTGAAATATGTAGCTGATTTCAAGACTAACTAAAAATAGAAAAGGTAATATCATCTGCACCTCAAAATGCAAAATGAAAAATATTTGCTTCTCAAAACATACTTAAAGACTACATTTCAAACTAGTTTCTATGACTACCAACCATGTGCTTCAGGATATTTTCTTTAAAATGTCATCATCCTGCCATCGTGTGCCAATTTGAGGTACTGCTCACTAAGTCTGTATTTAATTCTGAAATCATGACTCAGTTTTACAACTTGAACATTCTATCACTAGAAAAATGCATGCTACACTATAACCATCAGGTTTCAAGCACTTGTAATTATAAAATTGCTATTTTGTTGAATGAGAATGATTAACGCATATATAAAAAGTGATAAAATTACTGATTTTGCTTATTTTACTTCAAAGCCAATGGTCTATAATATAAAACAGTTGGGAAACCAACTTCATGTAACCATCAGTTAAGCTGATGACATTGGTAATATTAACACTTTAGGTGAAGAAAAGAGAACAATTTCAGTGTTGGACTTTTCCTCCTTTGTCCTAGTCTCATTCAATTCCAAACTGTGCAGAAAGTGGTTCCCCTTGCCCCTCACTGCTATATTAGGTCCACTGTATCAGGTATGCCACATCAGATTACTCAGTTTTAGCAGACTCCATATAGCACAAGATGGGAAAAAGGAGGGACGTCTGCTCTTCTCTCTGCTCAGAACCTCTTCTCTCAGGCTACAGAACCCAAAATCTCTTTCAGTATCTGGGTGCATAACCAGGCAGCTCCCAGCTCTGTACCAGAGGTGTGTGGTAGGCATGCAGCAGCCTCTCTCTCCTCTTCCACAGTCAGATACTGGAGCACATACCTTTAAATCCCAGTAAGTAAGCACAGACACAGTGGGGTTTTTTCCCCTTTTGTACCACTGAACAGCCAGTACTACTTCATCTGCTCAAGATAACAACTCCTCAGCTTCTATTCCAGCCTTGAAGTTGAAACCTTTCATGCCACATAAATAAAGAGGTAGCAACCTCTTTTCTCATCCACTTCTTTAGTGCTAGACTATGTTGAGTTTGCACGACGCTCCTGATCCCCCCACTGGCAGAGGGTTCTTTGCTGTGTAAATGCATTGCCAGCATGAAAGTGAATTCACACAGCACTGATCTGTACTCCTCAGGGGGCTGGTTTTGGCTAAGATAGTTAATTTTATTCCCAGTAACTGCTACAGGGCTATGTTTTGGATTTGAGTGAAAACAGAGTTGAAAATGCAAAGATATTTTTGTTATTTCTGAGAAGTGCTTACCCAGCAACAGGAAGTTTTCTGCTTCTCACACTGCCTGGCCAGTGAGGAGGCTGGGGGTGAAGAGGGTTCTGATCGAGGAGCTGGCCGGAGTTATTACTCACACTGATACAGCTTTATAGTAGACTCAGTTTATTTCATCACAGCTTGATCTTTTATACTGATAAAAATAGTTTATATTCTATATTGTAGAACATTCTACCTAATTGGCTTTAGCTTCTTGACTTGTGTCTAATCTATTATATTATTGGTACAAATCACAGACAAAGAGGATAGAGTTTTAGGCTTCTCCTATCCTCATGACTCCATCCTTTCAATGTGACTTCAAGGTTACAGGCCCTTCCAGGCCTTTGCAGACCTCTGCTAGGCTGCTGTTGGGCTAATTAGGCCAAGCCTGAGTTGTCCAAATTCCTGGTCAATAAAACATCTCTCCACATGGGGGTGCACAAAGAGCTGGGAGCAGGCATGGCTGGGACAGCTGAGCCCAACAGACCAAAGCCATTTGTCTTTCCCATTCACTGTTACGTGCAACGGAGCCCTGCTCTCCTGAGATGGCTGAGAACACCTGCCTGCCCATGCAAAGTGGTGAATGCATTCCCTGTTTTGCTTTGCTTCCATACGTGGCTGTTACTTCCCATGTTAGAGTGCCGTTATCTCAGCCCAGAAGTTTCCTCACTTTTACTCTTGGGATTCTCTCCCCCATCCCACCAGTGGAAAGGGAGTGAGCTTAGTTGCCAGCTAGAGTTAAACCACTACACCAAGCCACTAAGTATATCACTTTAATGAGCAAGGTAGATTTAAAAAACCAAAACCAAAATCAAAACCAACAACCACCCCCCCCAAAAAAACAAACCAAAAAAACCCCAATCAACCAAAAAAACCACCCCAAAACCCCAAAAAACCCTCAAAAAACCCCCACAACAACAAGAAAACCAGAACAAACCCAAACCAAACAAACAAGGCCAAAAATTGCTTAGAGCCCTGAGGAAAAAGCCCTCATAACTTTCATAAAACCTCCAATTCAGAAGTTGTGATTGAAAATAAATCAGATAAACTCTCCAGCCAGCTGTTACAGATGAAGCAAAACATTCCCTAGAAAGTTATTTAAAATCTCCGCAAGGAATCTCGACTATCCCTGCTCCAGCTGAGGCAGGTTACAACTGCTGTGTATCCATGTATAACCTTGTCCAACAAAATAACTCAGAAATGGGAAGGTCTGCAGCCTTCAGAGCAGAGCAAGTCAATCCTACTCAGCCTGGTAAAAAGTTTTACATCTGCTGCCATCCTACAGCTGCTCATACTTAGGACCTTTCAATCAGTCAGCCTCTGGCAAGCTCAGTACAAAGTTTTCTCACCAAAAGCAGTTGTTTCTTCATTTAGTCTACTACCCTTATTCTCCTTAGGATCAGAAATGAGTTGCCACTAAGAACACAGCTGCCAGAAGCAATGAGCCTTCCCCTTCTCTTTGACAAACTGATGGATTTTGGTGTCTCTGCTCTGATACCAAAGATCTAATCCTGCAAAGAGTTACTCACATAAAGAGTCTGTTGATTGCAGTGGAAGTAATTTCCCCAGGTTTGCAGAACACCCTCCTTCTGCTATACAAATAGTGCAGCTGTTACTCAGCTTCTCAAGCAGCTGATGAGAAATTAATGTAATTAGACTTCCAGGGAAAAAGTCCAATGGGTTCACAGGGTACTAGCTGTACATCTCACTGTAAGGTCTAACAGCTCACGCTTTCATACCATTTCATCTTAGCCATTTTATCTGCTTACATTTTGCTTCAAGCAAATCTAAATTTGTGAACTAATCAAAATCAAAGTCTGTACTAAGGACTGTTCTTTTGGGCAAAGGTTAAAAGGAGTTGGCAAGCCAGTTTAACCCTCTTATTTAATTTGTAGCAGCTGAGATACCTAAATCTTCTAAACTTGGAACAGCAACGAGCACATGTAATTTTCTCAGCACTGCTTCCTGCCACAGGTTGTTGCATTTGGATGCTGCAAATTTTCCTCCGCATTCTGATGTACATTTTACACAGGAGCTGTCATCTGTGATGAATATTTTCTCTGCCTTCTGGCACAGGAGGACTATCTTCTACCTTGGGCCACTGGATTCAAACAATAAGAGTAAATAATGATAAGGTTTCCTGCATTCATACTGTGTCACAGCATAGAAAAATTTGAGACAATGGCAAGGGCATTATAGGATTTTTATGGGACAGAGGCAAAAAGCCAGCCTCACACATCTGATCTACTCCACAGAACTGTGCTGCTCACACAGCAAGCCCAGAGCTGGTTAGTGACCCTACAGCAGTGTGTTTGGGTCCATTTAGGTAAAAAATCTGTACTAAACAAAAACAATATAAAATGCGATTACACAGCCAGCCAGCTTTGTTCACAGATGCTAGTTATACCAAAAAATCTGAGTTATGACTTGATAATAGTGCTGACAAGGTGGGTGGTAAAGGTAGCACTGCTATAGGCTTGAAAAATAGGGCTGGTAGATCTCTCAGGTAATCTAGACTGGTCTCCTCCTCTGCCTAGAGCAGGAACAGTTACATGAATATAGTTTTCAGGTATCATCCACTCTATCAAAAACTTACTAGTGATAGGGACTATGCATATTCACAGAGAAATCTATTTAATGCTTCTTGGCTCTTCCTTTCTTACTTTCAGGATTTTGTTTGTTTTGTCTGAAGAATCTCTGCAACCTTGTGTTGTTTATCTCTTTCCCGTGTTCTGCTTTGGTATATTACCATTTAATTCATAAAATGTAAAGTGTTGCTCTTTATCTGAAGGCATTTTGTGGGTACATTTCTATTCTCAGCAATTCAAAGGCGTTGCATGTGCCAGAATGGCCTTGCTGTTGGAGCATGTGTTGTTCCCTTCTCTGGTCTTTAGAACTAATACTGCCCACAAACCTACCTTGAGCATTCCTGGGTGCATTTCCTGGAAAAATCATGATACTGAAGATCATGCATCTGCAAATATTCCTCTGCTTGTGCAAAGGGGGAGGTATGGAATTTCCTCTATGGGTCTGCAAATAAACTTTGCAAGCTGCAGACTGAGTGGGCCTTTACACTTTTTAGCATGTGCTACACCATTCATGCCTTGATGTGCAATGCTTTCATGAGGCAAAGAACAGCTTATTTTACCAGTCCTGTGTGCCACAAGGCATCTGGCACTTACATGGTGTGCTTGTGCAGTTTGTGCAGAAGGTCCCTGGGTCCAAGCTGAAGCATCAGATCCCAGATTATCTGTTAGCCCAGTCCCTGGCTCTGTATTAGGATGACTTAAAAAACTTTCTTCAATATTTCACCAGGTCTTGGTCTAATGACCCTAACTTGTTCACCAGAATTCCCTCATCCTCTCTGAAACTTCCAATGAAAAAACTAAAGAAAAAAATACTACATATCTGGACACGTGGAGCTAACCCTCAAACAGATCCCTAAAACCTATCCAGCCAGCACAAGCCACTCACAAACACTCTGATCCAGCCAGTGTTTTGGGCTGAACATAGCCTGGCTTCAGGCCAAGGCCTGGTAGAATATCCATCCTCAACCCTGGCCTTCTCTGAGAGCATTAAGTGCATTTATTACTTCTGGCTGTAGGTATTATTGATCAAGAGTTGGGGCAGGAGACTCAGGAAATTCTTTAAAATTCATTCCATGCAGGAATAGAAGGAGCTGAAATCCTCCTCAGTGGGGCCCTGGAGAACTGTGCTGAGAAGCCACAGCTTCACCACCTGACCCAGGGCATTCTCATGCAGTACCTAAAGGAGGGCATCAAAAGGAATCAGGGATACAAGCAGCAACGTTTCCAAACTTCTCCTTGTGCTCCACCACATACAACAATGCCACTCATTGAGCTGATTGGATCAATTCATAGATGATTAACAGCTACCTAAATCTGAGGAAGAGTATTATCTGAGCCAGTAGAGAGAAGCAAGCATAATGAGAAATTTGTAGCTACTGAGAGAAAAAAAAACAGTTTTGCTGAAGGTGGAGGATGACTTCGAGTCAAGGAAATACACACCTGAAAAGACAATGTAAACTTTCCACCACAGCATTTGGGAGCAACGTTTTTAGTCAAATCTCCAAAGCAAGAACAGCTAATCCTCTGCATCTGCAGATGCTGGCCCAGCCTCAAGGCCTGCCTTCAACACTTACTGCCTGAACTGCCCAGGGACATGCTGCACAACTCCCAGCATGCTAACGTGCTGCACAATCACAGTGCAACTGTCTATGAATAATGGGGTGAACTGTATCAGGAACTGCATTCTTACAACTAACATACCCCTCCCAAAAAAAAAAAAAAATCCAAATTAATCTGGAATCTTTGGAGAGCAATAAAAATGTCTACAGCTGACATTGCTCTTAACTTCTTCTAAAGAACTGGAAAACAATTTCCTGTAGGCCTGATCCACAATATTTGTTTCCATTTTACTGGAAATTTTCAAATATCTGTGAGGAAACCAGCCTCAGCTCGGTGGCATCAGTGAGCTGCTTCAAACCCCTACAGTCCAAGCGCTGCTGGTGAGCTTAGCAAGCAGCATGACCTTCTTTTCTTTTATCTACAGCAACACATCCTTACTTCTGGAACTGCGAAATACTTCCAGCCTTCAGCCAAATTCAAAACACCCAGATATTTTGATTTTTATCTTGAGGTATAACACAGACAAAAAGTCACCTGAACATTCTGAATTCAAGCTGAAATGTGAAGCTCCTATTTCATTAGTGCTGTCAGAAATACACATTATCTTTTTTTTGGTTTTGGAGGTCACAGATTATCTTTGTTGCAATTTATCCTTTACTCCAGAGATATGCCATTCTGTGAGATAATACACATAAACTGTATTTAATCAGCTGCACAACTTCTGCTGTAGCTAAAGTTCCACTGAGAAAAACAAAACCAAACCAAAACCAAAACAAAAACCCAAACTAAAACTGTCTTAGTTCTACATCAAATCATCAACACTTCCTAGTAAAGTGATAAAGGAACAAAAACCATTTGTGGATGAAAACACCGAAGTGTTTGATACTGGCATCACTCTCTGTTTCTCTGCAACTGCTTGAACAAAGGTTTCCTTACTCTCTGACCTGCTGTCTAAGTCTTATTTGACTTTCTGTTGGCTCTGTGTTATTTTTCCCTTCCACATTAATAGGAAGTTTAAAGTGTTTGTTTCTGGAATCGTATTTAAATGAGGTTTTGTTGGCACTCTTGCTTGAGGCTGATGCATTCTGACTGCTACAATTTGTTGTTTCAATCCTCACAGTAGTTCATACTGTTTTAGTTTGTGGGGTGGTTTGACCCCTGCTGGACTGCCAGATGCCCACCAAGCTACTCTATCACTCCCCTCCTCAGATAGACAGGGAAGAGAATACAAAACAAAAGGTTCGTGAGTCAAGAAAAGGGCAGGGAAGTATCACTCACCAGTTACTATCATGGGCAGGACACACTTAACTTAGGGAAATTGATCTAATTTATCACTAATCAAAATCAGAATAGGGTAACGTGAAGTAAAACAGATCTTAAAAGCACCTTCCCCACATCCCTCCCTCTTGCCTGGGCTAAACTTAATTTGCAATTCTCTACTTGCTCTCTGCCAACACTGCAGGGAGTGAGGGAATGGGTGTTACAGTCAGTTCATCATATTTTGGTTTTGCCACTGCTTCCTCGTCAGGGAGAGGACTCCTTCCCCCGCTCCAGTATGAAGTCTCTCCAATGTGAGACAGTCCTCCACAAACTTCTCCAATGTGAGTCCTTCCTACAGGCTACAGTTCTTCACAAACTGCCCCATGTGGGTCTCTTTCCTTGGGGTGCAGTCCTTCAAGAACAGCCTGCTCCAAGCATGGGTCCTGTGGGATCACAGATCCTGTCAGCAAACCTGCTCCACATGGGCTCCTTTCTCAAGGGGTCCACAGATCCTGCCAGAAGCCTGTTTCAGCTTCCCACGGGGTCACAGCCACCTTCAGGAATCCGCCTGCTGTGTCGTGGGGTCCTCCACAGTCTGCAGGTGCCTCTTTGCTCCACTGTAGATCTCCTTGTTTTGAATAAAACCCACATTTGAGACTTAGCACATGGGAAAGCAGAGAGGGAGGGCAATACTTGCACAATCTGAAATCTGGAGAACTAGAGACTGTTGTACCAGATGCCCACAAGCTGTAAATCCAGAAAACTTCTTGGTGACAAAGTGGTTACTCCCTGCAGTATGGACTGTGTTCTCTTGGAGCTCAAAAAGAAGAGATGTACCTTTGAAGGAATACTCTGATATATGACTTTTTATTCATATTCACTGAGAGAAGATGAATTTGAAGGGAACTCAGAACTCCCTTTGGGGGCCATAAACCATGGGCAAACAATAAAAACTGCTGAAGTCCAAGGCTTATGTAGGTCAGGTAAAACTACATGGTAAAACTGGTCTATCATTGCACCTATGTATCTGCAAGAAATAAGAGAAACCAACTCTAACTCTTCTGATTTACTCAGATTTTCTTTTTCTTCCTTTTTCTTTTCTTTTTTTTTCTTTTTGCCTGAAAGGCTGAATAATGTTACTTACATGCAAATAATTCAAAATTAAACCCAGTGAATGAGGAATGAGCCCACCACATTGCACACTTGAACACATTGCACAGGACATGCACAGCAACACGGAGGAACACAGTCTGGGGCACCCTCAGCAACATAACAACTTTTACTACCATAGCATCTATGGTTCTTGGAGTAAAACACAGATAAAGTGCAAAAACTCTCATGTACATTAAGGAAATAAGGATGGAAATTATTGATGTAGTGAAAACACCATTTCCCAGACACTCCACAAGAACTACTGCAAATGTTGCTTTTCTCGTTACTGGGCTCATTTCTTTTATAGTATTTGACATAAAGAATAATTTATGAGAGTTATAATATGCATACATGAGTGCAGTTGTATAACAGCATTTGCTGAGCATTTTCCTTTGTTGTGCTAATGGAGTTTTTGGCTTTCTTCTATTTTCACTGTAAAGTCACTCAGCTAAGATAGTCACAGCAGTCATTTACAGGGACTAAGTTTACACAGCAGTATGTGTCATGATGCAAAGGATCCTATCTAGTGACAGATGCAAGGGGAATTTCTGTAAGCAGAATGCAGTCAGTGAACAGAAACATACCCAGCAATTTGAGCAATAATGGTTACAGTTTCTCTGTGATTTACAGTGACCTGTTTTATTACTGATTAGAGTTGCTTAGAGCAGCAGTTTCACTGATACAACAGCACTGACTCTGTCACCTGGTGCTTCCCAGCCTCAGGGTGCTCCTAGAGCACTCCTCACACCAGCACAGCACAGGTCTGCAGACCTCTGTGTGGGTTTGGGGCACATCTCTTGCTTTGTCCTTTGTGGGAAAGAGCCAGTTTCAACACTAATGCTTCCAGGATAAGCTATGTAAATATTTGGTGACCCTCAACAGCAGTCTACCTGTGCCTGTCTGAGAGGGGATGACCAAGACATGCTGTCCTGGGTGACCAGTGATGCTCAGTGCCTCCTGGCTCCTCTCTCCAAAGTTATTTTGTGCTAGACCTTCAAAATCTGCCATCAGTGGTTGAGTTTCATCCTGCCAGCAGGATAATTACTGCGCAGTACTTAGGCTGCTGCACAGTCCCAGCAGTGCCAAGGGCCCCACAGTCTTTTTGCCAGGTTGATGGATAATGACAATGCAAGTGAGTGGGAGCCTTGCCACTACTCAGCTCTAGGTAACTCAGAACCTACTACCTGCTCTAGGAGGCTGGTCTCCTAATATTAATAAAGAGAGGGGCAAATCTTTCCAAATTGCAATCCAGAAGAGGATCTGAAATAAAATATATAAAAGTGCTTTTGTCTCTGCCAGCTGTTCACCTTGTAGAGAGGTCTACAGTACTTTACCTTCACCAGCACCTTTGTGTCTGAGGTAACCCTGAGTCATTCTGAGGGAACACTGGCCTTTTTTGGGAATGAAATGAGGCCCTTGTTCTAGCAAGCCTTGTTTTAACAGCATCGTGCACTTGAATATTCCATCCAAAATCAGCCTAATCTGCCTTGCATCCAAATCCAAGTCTCCAGATGCAATACTTCCACTCATATTCTCCAGTACTCATAACTATATATATATATATACGTGGGATGAATATTCAACACTGTAATCTCGGCATTCCCCAGATTAGTTTAGGGATGACAAATATAACTTTTGATCACACTCTGTTCATGTGGAAAAGTTAGAACAGCTGCTGCTATTTCAGTTCTCACAGGCATGGAGTTAAATTACCTACAAATAGACACAGCAAGTATAACCCAGAAGGCAGAGAGCCCTGGGAGGTGTGCTGTGCCACCTGCCTCCCCACAGACACAAGGGTTTGCAAGGGGATACCTGGAAGACAAGCTACAAAGCTGCCCTCCTGTAGTGCTTACGTGAGAGAAAACAGCTCCCTCTCAACCCATTAGGGTTGGAACAAAGGTTTCTGGAGCACCTTCATGCTTTTTGTTTGTTGTTTTGTTTCATGCATCTTTAGGAACTAAAGAAGTAGAGATGAAAATCTTTTCCAAGAAGATTATTTGATGGTATAAAGAGCTCAAGGTCAAAATGGGGTGAAATAGATAAACCTTGCTGTAACAATGTTGAAATATTATTCATAGGGGTTAAAGAATGGGAAAGCAAAACACATTCATCTTGGCATTTAGAGTTTTATTTCATTCCCCAAATTTCCTTGACAAATCTCCTGGTGCTACCTCATAAATTGCTATGCATCTGCATAACAATAGTAGCTAAACTCCAGCAGCTGGGCAAAGAAGTAAATATTCTTCCACAGAGCCAGTGAGCTCATTTTTAATGGTATGTGGGATATTTTATTTCTGAGAAAGTTATTTATTTTGTTAGTAAAAATATGAAGATAAGGTTTTAGAAATACCTGCACAAACCTACCTTCTCACTTCTGCCCTTTTCCATTTTCCTGCTAGCTTCTCTCCTGGCAGTCAGCAAAAACATCACAATATTTATAAAGCCAGCAGCACCATAGGCAATGCAAAATGAATTGCAATAGAGGAACAGAGAAAAACCTGAAAAAGGAACCCTTGGGAAAAAATTAAAGCAGACAACAATTTTAGAAAAGAGCACATTATAAACAAAATAATACTATTCTGTAAGACAAAAAAAAAAAGGACAAGAATTTTTGGAGAACTGAAAGAAAATTTATTTGCTCAAAATTAACTCATGTCTCGAATATATTATCAATCATTAATAGGGAGTTGAAAAGTAAAGATGGAAGAAAATTAGCTCATTTCCTTGATTCCCTGGTATTTTGAACTGTCTGAGACCTCTCAGCACAAGAACTGCCTTTGAAATGTACTTCTAAGATTTTCTCTGCTAGAGATTTCATGCAACACATCTGAACAGAATAAAAGAGATATCCAAACTGAGCTGAAGATTTCATCCCAGGTGAGATTTAATTTAGAGTTGCATATGTTCTATCAGGCAGGTCAGAATAAATATAACAAATTAACAAAACAATATCTAGTCCAGTGTTACACCCCAAATGTAATATTGTTCTAATTATTGTCAATTTGTATCTGCCTACATTGACTGCTACAGAGTGACTTTCAGCTTGTCATTTTTGCAGATCACTGAAAGAGCTTGATTGCAAGGTAAGAAGACATATTTCTCAGTACACAGCTCCCATTTTCCCATATTTCTTTGAGATGACAGCAGGTAACTCAACCTGGAAAAATGAACAGGAATACAATTCATACAAATGTCAACCAGTTATTGCTTCAGCACATTTCTGCAGCATCAGTGTTAAAAGCCATGCATTATAAATGTTCTGCAACTCACTGGACTGTGAAACTACTTGGAAAGCAAACCTTGAAATTTTGCTTATGAAACATTTACACTTAAAAAATTAATTTATTGGCCTTTCAGGTAACAAGAAATGTACATTAAAGTTTTGAAACCATGACAAGTGCAGAAGAAATGACAAAATCAACAACATAATTCTTATTGACAGTTTCCTATCCATCCTAATTCTCTGCTCACTTTAGATCTATTTTTCCATTTTGTGGAGATTGATATTTAGAAAATAACTTCAAGCTTTAATTTCACAGAATACATAGCACAAACTGTTCTCAAGGATGCAGTTATTCTGTCAGGGAAGATATCAATGGTTGGTTTAAGGTGTTTAAACATTGCCCATATTTATTCATGCAACAGAGAAGAGAATGCAGCAACATAAATACTTGCATAAACATAAATCACTGGAGACATGATTTTTTTTTTAAAAAAAGCAATCTTAAGAGGCAGGTACTCTTTTGTTTTACCTGTTTTTTTCCACTCTTTAATCAAAGAATGCATTCCAGAAATCTGTATTAGATTCTGGTCCTGCAAATACTTGCAATATGTTTAAGGTCAAGCACCTTGTTCCACTGATTAGTCAATTTAGTTCTGTGTAGAATGAAATTGCACGATGGGAATCCTTCCCAGTGCTCATCTTGCTGTTCACTGAGGCTTTGATACAGAGATGGACAAAATCAAGTGCAATATTAAGTCAGCATGTTCCCACTGGAGGTCGAAAAAGAAAGGAATTTTTGTTCTTATGAGTAAAGTGAAATTACTTTAAAAGTACTCTTAACTCATACTACAATTTTAGACCCCCCAAAGACTTATTACAGAAGATGAGAAAATAAGCTTTTAGGTTTCCTGTTTATCTTGGTGCCCTAAATCGATCGCTATCCCAAAAACCATGGGGAAAATTTGTAAGAACCTAAAAAGTTCTCTTATAGACTGGAACTGCTTTTAAAAGTTGCACAGTCTGTAGTTTAAAGAAACTGGATCAGACTGATCAGATAAAAAAAACATCTATACTAACACCCTGATTTCAGAGGCACCAGAAGGCAATGAGCTGGAACAATGTTTTTGACTCTGTGACATCCAAGTATCATTCTAAAAAATGCATGACCTTTAATCAAGAGAAGGCAAATGTGTTTAAATTTGCTACATAATGATCCAAAAGTTTTCAGTCTGAAAATCAAAAAAATTGAAAATTACTACTCTGAAAATGTCCAGGTAAAAAAATATATCAATCATAGATTCCAAGTTTGATAGAAACAGTGGCTCTCGGAATTACTAAACGAAAAAAAGTTCATGTTTTGACATATACCTCGCTCCAAAAGTCAAACCAGTGTCCATGTATGAAGACTTCTTTCTTCTAACTTGCCTGACTTACGTAGATATAAATATATTTTTCACTGAGCTGCCTAATCCCCTGCCTGCTTAAATCTATCATGGTTTTCTCTTGAGCCTCCTTGGTCACACTTCCGAAGGATTATTTGAAGAGGTAATAAAAGAAGACGTCATAAAGAAGATGTCATACTCCCCATGCTTGTTTGTTCCCTGATGGTGGCCATTATATTAAGACATTGAGAAAACTGTGTAACACCAGAATGCCTTGATCCATAGGCAGAGCTAAAAACTCAGTCAAACCAGCTTTGTTCTGCATTACTGCTAATATATAGAATACATGAGCATTCATGCTACTACCTATGCAGAATATTGAGAAATATTTTACTGGGTTTTCCTGGAATGGAAAAGGATCTGGTTGGGGCTGTGTTTTGGATTTGTGATAAAAGCAGTGTTGACAGCACACCAATGATTTGGCTATGGCTGAGTGGTGCTTACACAGTGCTAAGGTTTTTTTCTGCTCCTCATGCTCCCTAACAGCGAGTAGGCTGGTGGTGGGCACAAGTCTGGGAGAGGACACAAACAGGACAGCAGACCCCGACTGGCCAAAGGGATATCCCACGTATGATGTTGTGTGCTTGTCTTCCCAAGTCACTGCTACACATGATGGAGCCCTGTTTTCCTGGAGATGGCTGCACTTCTGGGGGAACTTCATGGGAATTGGGAGATGAATTCCTTGTTTTGCTTAGCTTTTGGGCATAACTTTAGCTTTACCTCTTAGTCTCTCCTCATCTCAATTCACGCTTTTAACCTCACCTTGAATACTGTGTGTAGTTTTAGTCAACACAATATAAGAAAGACATTAAGCTACTAGAGAGTGTCCGAAGGAGGGCAATAAAGATGGTGAAAGGCCTTGAGGAGAGGCTGAATGAGGAGCAGGTGAGGTCACTTGGTCTGTTCAGCCTGGAGAAGAGGAGACTCAGGGGAGACCTCATTGCAGTCTGCAACTTCCTTGAGAGGGGAAGAGGAGGGACAGACACTGATCTCTTCTCTGGGGTGACCAATGACAGGACCCAAAGAAATGGCCTGAAGTTGTCTCAGGGGAAGTTTAGATTGGGCATTTGAAGGTGGTTGGGCACTGGAACAGCTCCCCAGGGAAGTGGTCACAGCATTAAGCCTGGCAGAGTAAAAGAAGTGTTCGGGCCATGCTCTTGGACACACGATGTGACTCTTGGGCTGGTCCTGTACAGAGCCAGGAGCTGGACTCAATGATCCTTGTGGTCCCTTCTAACTCAGCTTATTCTGTGATTCTGTGATTCTCACTCCTGTTGTGGGGGGAGCATGTGAGCTCCTGGATGGACTTGGCTGTCTGCTGGCATGAAACTGTGACAAATATTCATGTTGCAGTGATGCTTGAGCTTTTTCTTCCTTGTACTGGTAAAGATCCATATACTCACAGGAATTCCAGCTCCTGACTCATAGTACAGCTGAGTCATATATTGGAAACTAGACACCATTTAAAATCTGAGCCTTGGGTAAGATGGAAATGCTCGTTTTGATCTCCAGGTGAAATAATTTACAAAAAACTATTCCTTCTCCCAAGCATTTGGCATATCCATACTGATAAATACTCACAGATATTCTGACTTTAAAAGCCACCAAAAGACAGAAATAGTATTTTGTTTTGCTGCTCCCTGCAAGAAAATCTTTGATGTTTATCCTAACAGGGCTGTAATATCCTTGCTGAAATCATGCTGACTGGAGAATGCAAACAGTAAAGTTGTACTTGCTGGAGACTCACAAGAGCTGAACGGAAAAGATTCAAAACAGAAAAAAGACAATTTTAAAGTTATATCATGAAGTAAACAACCAAAGTTACATACTTAAAGACTAAACTTGAGAAAAAAGTTAAATTACTGACATGGAGAACGTGAAATGGACGAATGAGGCCACTGGATTCCTAGACTATCTAAAAATAATGGGCAAGATTTTTGAGAGAGTGTCTCATGAGCTTGAAATTAAGTTCTGACATATTGTTTTAATCCTCAGTGAAAGCTATCTTATGCTTTTCAAAGCAATAAACATAAGTCATAAATGGCATCAATATTGGTTTGGTCTATATCACTTTGAATGAGAAGTGTTAAAAGTGACCTTAAAAAAGAAACAAACAAACAACAAATTAGACAGCAAGTAAAATAAAAAAAAAAACAAAAAAAAACAAAAACCAACAAAACAAAAACAAAAAAACCCACCCAAACAAACAAAAAACCCAAACCAAACCAAACAAAAACCCCAAACAGACAAGCAAACACTAGAAACAAATGAACAAAAACCAAACAAAAAACAAAACCAAAAATGAACAAAAACAACCCAGAGGCAGAAATATTCTCAGACGAGAGCTGGGAAAGACTCTCACAATCCAAAACAGTATCCAATGTACAGTTGCGTGTAAAAAACAAAAACAAAACAAAATCCAGGCCAAACCTAGAAACCACCTTGTTAGTGGGAAGAAAAAGTGCTGTAGTTTGACAAAACAAACAAACAAAAAACCAACAAAACTGACAGTAACAAAAGTTATATGTCTACCGGCAATTATTAAACAGCATCAAGAAAAATTTCCAGGCAATGGAATTCAATTGTCTGAATATTTAACCATTGGGAAAATCACAAGCATTATTTTGACTTGGACCAACTAGCACCTTCACAAACAATTCACAGGCACATCTCAGAAGTCTGCTCCTACCATGATTGTTCCCTGAAGGCAGATTGGATGCAATCATCCTTTTTTTGGAGTTTAACAGTTGGACATGGGCTATTCTGTGCTAGTTGGTCTCAGTGCTGGAGAACATTCCCAGACATGTTTATTTTATGAATACCAACATAGCCAAATATTACAGGTTATGGGTAGCTGAAGCTGAAATTATTGCAAGAATGTGACCTGCAGAGATTTAAAAACAGTTGATAAACCGCAGGAGCATATGAACTGATAAGCTGTCCAAGTGATGGAAGAGACCTGAGGGACTCTACAAAACGTTTTTTCCTGCAAGAACAACTTCTTGGCAAACCATACATTTAGCTACAGTATTTATTTTGTCACTGCAGCTGAACAGCAACAGAATAAAGCTGTATGTATGGAAATAGGAGGGGAAAATTAAAAGTCTCCTAAAGACCAAAGACGAAATTTTGTACTTATCACATGGAATAAAGGCATTACAGTCCCCTTGAAAATGCTTAGAAAAATACTTTTTTGTTGTTGTTGTTTAATTTTTATTGTATTATTCCTACTCTCCTTTTTACATATGAGAGGTTTTTTCCCATATATACTTAATTCCTGGGTAATTTTTATCCTGAGTGACTAGGAAATCTGTATATGAGATTGCACAAATTACCAAGCAATATATCTGCTTATAATAGCTTCAGGACAGCTTGCTGTGTTAGAGACATTCGTTCTATTTAGAGTAGACTCCTGAAACATAAACAGTACAACATATTTACTTAGAACATCAAAGAGTCCCTGCTTGTTATGATGGCAGTCTAACCTTGTCTTTCAGATTGCTGAAGGCTATTGGCAGAAAAGACAGGGTTCAGGAATGTGGTAGAAATTAGGTTGAATCAGTCAGATTAAAGAGGAAACAGGACTGGTTCCATTTCCACTGGCACATTTACTCTGTGTTGTCAGCAGGTGAGCCCAGTAACAAGATCTCACGTCTTTGATGTTGATTAAAAAGTTTACCCTATAGATCTCAAAGCTCCAGACAGCAAATGATGGGATTCACCAAATCAGGTGTGAGTTATGTCTAGCACACATCTGGGCCAAGTCACCACAGGATCCCTCCACAGTCCTGCAGAGAGCAGGGAGCTAGGCAGGAAGAGCAGGAACAGGTCAGAGACTGCCTCGTTACCTCCTGAAGGAGACACCTTTTATACAATGAGATGAACTGTGCTTGAATTTCCGCTCTGCTGGGAAGAAAAGGCAACCAGAGTAATGGTGCCAAGGGTCACTGCCGTGCACCCTCACAGAAAGCACACACACCCACCCACACACACGAGGCCAGGGCAAGTCAGATCCTGGACATGCTACATACTGCCCAAAAATGACATAAGGGTTAGGCACATCCCTTCTTAGCACAGGCTTAGTTTAACTAGTACTAACATAAAGCCTCTAACCTGCAGCCAGAAAAGTAGACAGATAGACTGATAATCCTGATCAGTGCGGGCACTGGAAGTCGCAGGAACCCCAAGTAGTTTCAGACTTTTGGAAAACAAAAATATTCATGGCATTATGACGAGTATGTGTTTTACATAAGAAATTTCTCACATATAAGCACAAAGACACTCCATTTCTTCAGGCACTGGAATCTGCAGTGTACGTACACAACATGCCCAGGTAATACTTTAACTGTAGGTCTGACCTCCCAAAGTGGTTGGTTGCTTCACCTGCATTAACTCTAGAAATATTTGAAACCAACCAGTGTCTTACAGGAACAATTAGTACCATGGCATGTGCAGAAAGGTCAGAAAAGGGCTGGAGAGATAATACAGAGCTAGGCCTGCAGATAGTACCACATGCACCTTGTGCCTCAGGGTACACACCGTGAGCTTTGACAGCAGGAAATCAGGCAGCTGTTTGCATTTCCCCTTCATGTTCCTGTGACTATTTAAAACAAAAGCACAATGTGAGAGGTGTTAGAACTATCAATGTGCATTCTGCTGTACACGGCTGACACTGTTCATTATGTGCTTTTTGTGTCACAGACAAAACTCAAAATACTTTCGTTTGTAAAAAGTCAACAAAACGTGGAACTGTGAAGCTTCATCATCTGAAACACACAGCACATACGAAATCTGTTTGTGGGTTGACACACAGGAAGACTGCACAATACTGCAAGGAAAAACGAGCTAGGGAAAGCAGGTGCCTTAACAGCTACTAATCAGAATCTAATTACTCTTTCAATTACCTTTACTCAGCACTCTAGGTCCCCAAGCCACTACTGACAGACATCAGCTGTCCATGTGGCATCCTCATCTGGCATAAACCGTATTGAGTGAGAAATCAAACAAGACACTGTTACCCCACAGTTAGCAGCAAGCCTTTCAAACTCCCTGTGGTAGCAAGGCATGCTGAATATTTCATAGCATGCATTTAGAGCTGGTATCTCCTTCTTGAGGCAGTACAAATACCATATTTCTGCAGGACTGCAGTGCTGCAGAGCCGTAGGCCAGTGATTACATTCTGTGTACAAACACAGACGGTCAAATCACAGTCATGCTGGACTAAACATGGATTCCCCCATCCTTTTACATGGGTTTAGACCCCTGCTGTTAGAAGCAATTTTATCATAGCTTAACATCTAGCATCAATCCCTTCCTTACTTAAAAACAGAGGTTTCTTGCACACTGAAGGAGGGAAACATAAACTCAATCCTTATTCCTCCAGAGAGTTCTCTTCTATATGTTCTAAGGAATTGAAAATCACCAAATCCCTGTCATCCAGAGATCTCCATATACCTGTTATTATTTTTCACAATCTTACAGTGCCTGGAGTCCTCCCATAGCTACAGAATCTCTCCAGAGTGGGTCTGTAGATGTTTACGCTGTGAGCAAGACCACATTGCCACAAGAACACAGCATAAGCACATAAGAAAACAGAAATAATCTCTATTTGCAGATGAGGAACAAAAGCTGAGAAATACTTCCCCCAAAACACGAGAGACTCAACCTCAGATTTCCTTCTTTCAGCACAGCATTTACTCTGGGTCCACCCTTCTTTCCCCAGAAGGATGGGCCTCCTTGCTTGTAAATAAACCCATCTTAGTTTTGTGGGAATGTGAATTTTTGAAGCATCCTGAGCAGTAATACCTTTTGAGACATAAAGAATTAGTCAGCAGTAAAAAGAGTACCTGAGTGTGGCTTTATCATGAGAGTTATCATGGGAATGTGTCAGAGACTGAATGTAATATTCCATGGCTTAAAATTCTTCATGAAGGACATTTGCTTATTATAGAAAAGCTGTATAAAAGTGCAGAGAAGACCTCCACATCCTGAATAGCCATTTGACTGAGCCCCTGAACTATGAAGATAACATAATGACTCAGGTCTGGGCTGGAGGAAGAATACATTCACAGAGGTATCAAGCTTAGCACCTCTGGGGTGGAGACAACAGCCCCAAGGGCTATCAGCTGCCAGGCTCCAGCAAACCCTCACACCAAAGGGTGGGAGGAGGAAGAGAGGTTTTGAGTGTGCTGGAAAAGCCTCTGCTCAGAAGCAGTGAACACTCACCCTCTGCCATGCAGAGAAGCTCAGCTGCAGGGCCCCTTCACCCCGGGAAAAGCTGCATCCACATCAAGGACAGAGGGACATCATGGCCCACCCAAGGCCCCCCAAAGGGGCCCTCAGACCCTGCACCACAGCGCTGCAACATGATACAACACATCCACAGTGTTGTGAGGGACAGTGACGTGGGCGTTCCCACCTGGCCAAAACATACATTAACACATGGAATTCGATACTTTTTGGTGGGGGACTCTCAGCACCAAGAAGACTAGATGGAGGGAAGCCATGAGTTGCCATTAGGAGCCCCGGAAAGGTGATGTGTTTCCATCTAATCCCTGTCATTCTCTTCCTGTTCCCCCACCCTTATTTTCTTTCTTTTTCTTTCTCTCTCTTTTTCTCTCTTCTCTCTTTCTTTCCCTCTTTAATAAAATATATCAATTTTTTGGCACCAACATCTAACCTCATTTAGTTTTAATCACAGTTTTTGGGCATATTTCAAACCTTTCTGAGTTCCATGTGTTTTATTCACAGAAACTTAGTTTCCCTTGCTCTTCTGTGTTTAAACCAGTTCATAACAGTGGTGGTACCACTCACCTCTGAGTGCAGTGCTATTGCTGCAGCCCACGACTTCCATGCAAGGAAATTGTACTTGTTTTTCATGTATCCTGCTCTACCAGGCAGCACACACATACTGCTAGCTCTTTTGTAGGCAATTTGACCAGGCTTCACTTTGTATCTACCTTTTTTTGGTCAATTTGTCAGAGCATTCCTCTTTGCTCCAGAGGAGAGAGTCTATATTCCAGCAGGACACTTGACTCCAGAGGAATGATGACTTGGTATTGAGATGTTCAGCCTGAAGGGAGAAGGAACTTAAATACCTGGTGATGAAAACCAAATAATGCTCCAGACAGCAGGAAAGTTTTCCCTCAACCACTCCACAACTGGAGAAGTGCACATAGAAGTGTTCATGTGCCACATAGTAATGGAAACTGTCCTTTTAGGAACACCTCATCACTTCTGTAAAGCAAGCAATACATCTGTTTCCAAAATAGAAAGGTTAAGAAGCAACAGGGAGTTGCTCAACATTCACCCTCTCAACTACATTGCTGAACTGCTAAAACAGTCGCAAGCTAACTGGCACTCTCTGGAAAAGCTTTCAGATCATATTTGGGAATTGGTAGGGCTGGGAAACTCATCCAATTTCAATATCTATCTCCACACTGTCAGAGGAAAAGGGGGTTTAGCTCTCTGGACATGGACTGTTCACGACACTCTGTCTCAATGCCAACGAACAGTCTCAGAAATAATTTATTAGTGTAGTCGCAACTTAATTCCTTGCTAACTATGACCTATCAGCCTGCTTGCCAAGCTGCACAGCTCCTCTTCAGCTCTGGTGGAAATAAATCATTACTGGAAAAGATCAAAGAGCAGAAAACAATGTTTTGCTGTGATTCCTCTTACTTCTCGCATCTGCCACAGACCACAAGGTCAATAATCATTTGTTTCCCTGCACAAATCCCTCTTCGGGAAGAGGTGGTCAGGGAGACTACAAACTGTGTACTATAACTCCCCATCCTGAGCACACTAATCAATCTCTCCTGTTAATTAGCCAAACTCGGTTATCAATATGAAGAAGCTCCTAAGAAGACACAGTTTTATTTTTAATTCTAAAGAGAGATGATTACTGATGTGCACACAAATAGGTCGAGCTAATATAAAGAATACAATAGAATATAAAGCAGTTTTCTATCCCAAAGCAACCCCTTTAATAAATCCCCACAGTCAGTCTTGAATCAGGTTGTTTTCTTGTTACAGGCAAATGTGCATGTGGCAGCAGACCAGATCTTTGCCTTTTCTTCAAGTGAAAAGCCAGGCAAACAGCATTACAAAAGGAAAACAAACTGCCAGAGGAGAAGCAGCTCCATTGAAGAGATGGAGATGGGAACAACACCTGCTGTCATGGGAGTTTTTAAAAATTCCTAATCCTCACAAATTATTGTCCCTTTCAAAAAAAAAAAAAAACAAACAAAAAAACCCAAAAAAACCCCCAAAAAAAACCAAACAAAACCAAACCACCACCAACCGCCAGATATTGACCTTGCCAATGTGAAGAATCCATTTTGAGAATAGGAAAAGGGGAAAGAGAAAGATATTCAAAATAAGTGCTGTACAAAAATATGCCTGTCTGCTTCCATGGTGCCTAAAAACTTCCTTATATTTTCAGTGAACACTTTAATTTATTCTTATCTAGTCTGTAACACACTGTTCTTCAAGAGATGGACAGAGAGATTCACTTTCTGCAACCTATAATGTAACACCATATATTTTTATAATTTCATAAGCAGTTTTCTCCAGTGAATATTATTCTGATAGTAAAATAAAAATGTTTAATTTAATGTACCATTTAAGAAAAGATTTTTCTTGGGGGGATACTGCACTACTTTATTAAGCCATTGCTCTATTAAGATGCAGGAACTTATCTTGTTATACAAACCTCTCTGCTGAGTTCAGACTTCAATGATTCTTAATCAAAATTTTGAAATTTTCCAGAAATGCTACCTGGAATTTCCTCCATGTATTCAAAGGAGAGCATAGATGAAGGAAGAGACTGGATTATTTTATATTACTATTTTTTATTAATTATTAATATTGACTAAATATGTGTTGATTTTATTTGCCACCTATGAAGATGGTTGTAAAGGGAAACTTTTAAGTAGTTTTCCTGCATTCTATTAGATTTTTGAGATCTAAAACCCTTGAGCACATGAATACAGTTGGAAAATTAGGGTGTTTCTTTGGTTAACCAGAGCAAGGGGAGGATGTCAGATACAGTGGGGGAGTTCTCTCTCATCCCTCCAGTTTGAACTACTTAGCATACTGATTTTTTCATCAAAGCATATTCTCAAGCCTTTAAGAAAGTTGGAAATTACTTAAGTAAGAGCTGGAGATTTAATGCATTTATATATGAACATACTGATATAAAACCTTAAATTTAAATAAGATGAAGTTATACTGTAATTATAAAATACAGCTGGTTTTGCTTTTATCTTCTCCAGTTCCAGTATCTTACAATGACATAATCCATCTAGTTCCAGAGTGGGCGCCATCTGTATTTTAATTTATTATTTAATCCCAAAACTGTTAAGCATACATAAGAGGACGCAAATCTAAATATAACACAGAGTTCTTGGAATCCATGTGAACTTAATATTGTAATAATATTGACAGAAGATAATAAACCTTTCTTATTGCTACTAATTTTTTATTGCAAAATTTTAGCCTTTCCAAATGGCAGCTGAAGAATATTTGTGCATGCTGCAGACTTCTGAATTAGCAGCATAGCTTCTTGGTGTTCCTCCCTGCAAGGAACTAGTACAGCATCTCAGAGTTAGTTTCACAAAATCACTCTCAGAGACCAGACTTTCAGGCTGGTTTTGCAAGGACGAGATTTTGAGAAGTGGTTTTTGACCTGCAAGCACACAGACACAATGTTCCACAAAACCCTGTGTGCAAAATTGTTTTCTAGATTAAAACTGCACTGTTGCTGAGGTTCTTTGTTCAGATTAAGAAGAAATGGACTCTGAAGTCTAAAATGCCTGTATGCCTGAAATCACAAAGCTGTGAGCCTATTTAATCTGCAGTCTCATATATATACACATATATATATGTATATATATATATATATATATATGAGCAACCAGTTTCCTGACCTCTTTGTTCCACGCCTCCTCTCTCTTCCTGTATATAGTACAAAGAGTACAAGCAAAATGTGTCAGCACTACTTTCCTCAGGATCATCTCAGACATATGCTGAGTGATCTCTAGAGCAAAGTGAAACCATATATAGCAAGCAGTGCTTTTGCTTTGAATTACATTGCAGCTCCAGCTAACAACCTCCACATGATCTAGGTTGAGTAATTTAAGATGATGGTAGGGAGCAGGTCTGGTTTACTGTCCAGTATTTCGATACAGTCACAGCCTTCACTTGTGATTTATTTTAGTGTACTTCCGAGCTTGTTCTGCAGTCTGCATTTAAATGACAACATCTAGGCAGATTAGGGTTCAGCAAAATTTCAAGAAAAGTATATAATTTGAATTCTTTTGTTCCAGACTAAAAGGAAGCATGCCTGAGGCAACTTAACAAGAGACTGTACCTCTCCAAGAGGCATGACACATTTGTCACACTATCTTGATTCATGACGAGTGAAGATCCCCAAACGCTGACAAGTTCAGAAATCAGTGGAAATCAGGATCAAGGAATTGCTGCTTTGCAGAGGATACCACAGCACTCCCATTCTGATCCTCTTGTGCCTCTGCAAACACTGGACTGAGTAATACAGATGCAGTAGATCACAAATCACCCCTTAAAAGCACTGGAAAACATCAGAAGCATTCAGTGGAATTAGGTGCTGAAATGCTTTGGAGACCCTTAGCACATGGCTTCAGACATCTTTTAGGCACAAAACTACTTTAGAGAAACTGTTTTCTGGGTATCTAATACTTATTACACCTAATAGGACTTCTTTGAGAAGTTCAGACAAAGTATTTCCTTCTCTTGTGTTGGCAGCATTTACTGTTGCCCTGCTACTGTTAAATACCCATCACCATTAAAAAATAGGAAAAATAAAACAGTTGCCAAGGCAGCATGCATCTGAAAATGACTCACAGTGATTTCACTGTACTTAAAACATTTATTTGCAAGTGTTTGGACATTTGGCTTAATTGTCATTATTGTAGATACCTGTAGGAAGAAAAACACTCTGAACAGCTCTGAATAGCTGATATTCTGGCATGATTTTTACCAATATTACTTTAAGCTGACAGGTTGAAAAGTATACTTTAATAATTACCATGGCATTTAAGAGAAAATCTTGGAATCAAACAATATATGATAAAGATACTTAATTTAAGCATTTAAATACAACAATTCAAAAATTCAAGTTTTGGAGACATATCTATGAAGCTACTGCATGAAATGGCAAAAATGCATATTCAGCAGCAGAATAAAACAAAATTAGTCTGAGGTGTCACTTGGGATTTAATATTTTTCTTTATTCTCTAGCTGTAACTTAGCCAGGTCAGTGTTTGGAGATGCCTTTCTCCTCATCCATGATCTTCATGCACAAATAACTCTTTTGCAACATAAATATGCACTGTGCATGTATTTCATTACAATCATAGAGAAACAACAAATCCAAGGAATTGTGCATTTCTTCGACCTACAGGGCTGAATGTAAGAACATGACCTTTTGCACCTCTGCTCTCTGCCCAAATTTCCTCATTGCTGTACCAACCTCCCAGCACCATCCTCCCACCAGCATCTCCTGCTCCTTCCTGCTGGGTTCTTGCATCACAGAAATGCCTCTGAGGGGGTTGCAGTAGCCCCCAGATTCCCTTCAGCTACTGTCTTTGACTGCCTAATGGGCAGGTAGAGAAGGCAGAGCCAGAATCTTCCCAGAGGCACTCAGTAACAGAAGCGATGGACACAAACTGCAACACGAGAAATTCCAACCAAGTACGAGGAAAAAATTCTTTCACCATGTGGTTGGTCAAAGACTGGACCAGGTTACCCAGGCCTCTGGATCCTCCACCCTTGGATATTTAAGCCTCAACCAGATATTTCTCTCAGGAGAGCAGATCTAACTGGATATGACCTCAGCAAGGGCTAGACTAGATATCCTTTCCAATCTTCATTACTCTATAATGCTAAAACCAGGGAGACAAACTGCTCTTCTGGAGCTTCAGTTGGTCAAAATTATCTCTTTATTTAAGGCAGAAGTTCCCAACTTGGCTATGTTAATTCTTAAATATAGGGGGAATTAAGAGGTGTTTTTTTATTTTTTAAGAGAACACTCATGTCCTATTTAGGCCAATGTAATAACACATTATACCTGTAAAGGTCTTCCATCAGAGGTACTCAAACATTGTAAATATCATTAAGGACAATGATATCCATTATCAGAAAGCGCAGGTGCATCTCCCAGTTTTCCTTGATCAAGTTCTAAGCTGGTTAGAGCTGCTGCTAAGGGGGAGGGATTACTTGCTCAGGCTTATGCCACGTTGTCACAGCTAGACATTTGGCCAGTTCTGAGACACTGAAGCGGCTCATACACAGCATGGAGCATAGGAAGAGAACATCAGATACTTCTGCTCTACACATAACTCCAAAGACTGAATACTCAAGGACTTTTCCCCAAGAGAATACAATCCATGTGATACAAATCTACCCATGCTTCCCTACATGGCTGCTTTTCCTTTACCTTTACTGTTTATCAGAGCAGATACAATGAAGAAAAGTACATTTGTACCAACATACTTGCCATTTAGAAAAGCAAATTTCTGCCTTGTCTCAAAGTTAATATTCAGTAATCTTTGAGTCTCCATTTTCTGCATTGTTAATACATTCTTCTGTGACTCCCTTTCCTTTTCCTATTTGGGTTTTAACAAGTAAAAAGATTTTAAAAATACATTTAATCCATTCTTTATGGAATGACTCACTGAAAAGGAGAGAATAAAGTCTTCTAATTATAGCTGCCAGGGTTTTTACCTCCTGCTAACTATACTAATACTCTTTTCACTAATTGCAACTTTCCCCTTCCTCCTCTATATTTTAAATTCTCAAATTGCTTCTTTATGGAAACATTTTTTAAACTCATTACTACAAGACTTTTCTCCATTGCAAATGCCAGGGCTGTGAGGAGTCCAGATTTATTTCTCCAGACTCAGCTATTCTCCCACCTCCAAGCTTGTTTCTAAGAACCTTACCATACCCAACTTAACTTAGGAAGCATCCATTGCAGGAAGAGAGAATGTCTGTCATTAGACTGAGCAATGTAGACGGAAAAAAGACAGATAGATTTCTCAGGTGAAAGGAGACAGCCACTGAAAAAAAATCTGCTCAGTGACGGACCAGCATGTGTACGTAACAGAGTCCTCTATTTGCCTGCAAACTAAATGATAACCTGCTGATAAACTGCTGTGGCTGCCATGGGGGCAGGGGGAAAGAGGCATGCTGTAGTCAGAGAAATACATTTCAATTCACTGCACAAAAATCAGCTGCTCTCTGGCTAAAACCTGGAAAGACACACATCATGTTACAACCTCTGCAGCCTTCCAACAAAACAACACAAATGCAACACAAAATGCTTGTGAAGCACCAATCTATATGGCCTTGGAGCTAAACATGTGCATATGGCTATGGTTTCCATAGCCATAATTTTTGTGGAACCCAAAAATTCATGAGAATGGCTGGAAATCAGTGATTCTGTCCAATGTCAGCTGCAAGGAAATCCCTGCAAGACTACCACAGCACTGGTCCCTCACAAGCTCACTGAAAGGAGAACCTCACACAGGAGCTGCTGAGAGTGGGAGAGATTACTACAGCTGTCTGAACACAAAATACATAATTTTGTACCTCAATTTACATGCATGGGAGAATATACAGAGTATTAATTTACTGGTATGAATTTTACCAGTTCTGAAGCTTTCTTGGGTGGCAGTCTTTGGGGGCTTTTTAACATATAATTTATTTTGGTTTGGTTTTGTCATTTCTTTCTTTCTTTTTTAGATCACTGAGAAAGGAAGCTACTCGAAGTGGTTTGGGATGAAAGACACAGAGCAACCTCTGGCTTCAGCTCAGCAATCTCTGCCTCCCCAGTTGGTGGAAAAGCAAATGGCAAGGGCACAGCTCTTCCTCCCTCAGCCACCACCTGTGCCAGGCAAAGCAGAGCAAGGCAAAAAGGAAGCCTTTCAGGCAGGCAAACCGTCTGCCATGTGCTCCTGCTGCATAAGACATCAAAAGGGCAGCAATAAATGTTCCACTTTTGATGAGATCTAGCCATTGCTTCTGGTTTGCACCTCTCTAGCTCAAGTTAAAAAAGCAGGCCCTAGAGGCAGAGGTGTTCATCCAGCAGCTCTCCAGAATCTGAGAAACACTCTGAGTGTTTACTCCAACTTCTTCTGAGGCACTATCACCCGTAGTTGTAAAAGACATCTGAAACAGTCATAAAAAGTCGAGGTTTAAAGCTTCATACTGTTCCCACTTCAGTGTTATTTACTTCCAGTAGCACCACCCCCACCCCTTTCCGTCCACCAAAAATCCAACCAAAAAAACCAACCCTCTATCATCTGAGTACTTCATCATCTATTCAAGCAAATTGTTACTCCCGTGAAAAAAATCAGAGAATTCATTAGTCTCTTCCCCTCACCACCTACCATTTCTCACATTAAATGGAGAATATTGGTGATCTTAAGCAATCAAGTTTCTAAAGCACAGTGAAAATTTGTTATTAGAATAGCTCATCACCACAGGCCTTTCCGTCCTTCCTCCCACCCAGCCACCCACAGACTTTAGGAGAAACAGTTACAGCTTACAGAGAACTGAGGGAAACACCTCACATTCAGCAAAGGGAGCTCACTCACACACACAAACACCACTTGGTACACAGATTTGTACCCCAGGTGACCTTACCCTGTTATTGGGACAAACTAAACCATTCTAATTTACAGAAAAGTCAGCAGAAGGTAATTTTAGAAATTAAGAGGTCTAAAAGTCAAAGCATGCTCAAATTCTCTAGAAAAGAAAATGCTGACCTGCCTCTAGGTGAGGATACCCAGCTGCCCTGCCCTGGAAAAAAAGTTGCCACAGAATTTGGCAATTACAAAACCAAGGCACTTAGGTGTATGCAAAGGTCTGGAAACATTATGGTTAATTTAACTCGGCAAACTGTCCGCTGTGCTCAGATGATTATTTCTTCCCCTTCAGCATGAACAACTTGCAGCTCTCTGAATTCCTCCTCCTGCAGAGGAGGGATGGGAAGCAATGCACTGCAGTCACCAATGCGAAACTGTGCTGGGCTGGAGATTGCATGATGAAAAAAGACGTGTCACACTGACTGGATGATCCAAGTTTTACATCCTCTTCACCAAAGCCAGCACTTAATTACCTTGACTGACATAAGCTTATGTGGGCTACCTCTTGGAAACACTGTCTCCCAAAAAGGATGGCACCGAATATTCAAGTCTCAGGATCAGGCAGAACAAACCCTTCCAGTATCTTGCTAATGACTTTGTCTTTGGTTCTAAAACAAACAAAACCTCCAGTACATTAAGCTTGTTCTGCTAAATTCTTTAGCAATGCATCTGAAGTTCTAAATAATTAGAAGGAAAGTTAGAGGACTTTTCACTCTCACAACAGCAAATCTGGCCCAGCTAATTTCCCAAATGAATCAAGAATCCAGAGCCAACCAACTACGCATGTCACTTGGCTAGCAAGGAGGACTTCACTTACATTAATGAACTCAGGACGTCATTAAAATGTAATTTTAAGTTTAGCAATGCACCAGGATAATATATTGTAGTAGGAAAGGGACAGGATTGACACTGCAGACTCAAGTTTCTTGGTACTTATCACTAATAAATTAATATAAATTAAAAATCAATACAGCAGGGTAGTGCAAGACAAATGCTAATGTCCACGAAGAGAGAATTTGTTAGACTCAGTCTTGTGCTGCCAGGCACATCACTAATTCTGCAGGACTGGAGAGGACAGAGACAAGCTGCTTTGCACAGCAGAGCCAGAATTTGCATCAGCTCCCCTTCTGCAATCAATTCCTATGCCCTCGTGCCCAAACCATCATCTTACACAGACAGGGCTAGTACCAACTTTGAATTATTGGGAGAATGTCTGTCACAGAGCTACCCAAGTTCTTTACTTGTGCCATTAAAAATGACCACAATGTGAATGGGAACGCTTTTATATTTCATCTTACACATCATATCCTAGATTATTTGCCAGACAACTAATGACTCCAGTTATCTCAGTCAGTCAAAATCCAAATTGTATCAGCCTCAGGTGGGAAGCTGAAAATGAACACAAAGGATCTGGTATGGGACAAAAGCCACACACCATCTATGAGCAGCTTTTCCATTCTTCAAACTTGACCTCTGCAATGTTTGCTCAAGTTACAATGCAAAAATCAGTATGAAAATAGGATATAAAGCTCTGGGATAAAAAGAGGTTTTTCTCACAGATGCTTAGCCTAAAGTTAAATTTTGACAAATTTACTGCACAGTTGCACTTACCACAAGGCAGAAGGAAAACCAGTGCCATGCAGCTGAGATTCTTTCTTTATGACCTGCCCATTGTGACAACCCAGAAAATATTCTTGAAGGTGACTTGCCACATACTGTTTAAACTAGATTCATACCCTTTGGAGGTTTTAACTAGACTAGGTAGGGAGTCTATCTTAAAAAAAAAAAAAATTATGTCACTTTTACTACTGTTATGTTCAGAAATATCAATCCTCTTGCAGTTTTGTAGCATGTTTCTCATAAGCATATGTATGCTTAATCTTCTATAAAAAATGCAGCTGCAAATACCAAACTTTTAAAGTATCTAATATAATTAAACATGTATTTAGTTAAAGAAGACGATTTCCCCTTGTCACGAACTCCCCGCCCATGGAATTAATCCTTAAAATCTAACTTGTTTCTACCTTGATGCAGACAATTATCTTTGTATGGCTGCATAAAGATGAGACTCCACTGCACCTTCTTTACAACTACGTCACAGAAACTTAAACATTTAATACATATTCCTTTAAAGAAATTTGAGTGAATTTATTGTATAAAATTATGATTGGCATGGTACAGAAAAGTTCCTTTTAATGCACATTTCCCATTAACTTGTACACAAATATTACAAGTATCAAGCAAAATGCAAAAGTCTTAAGAACTAATTCCATACTACAAAAGTGTTCACATAGTGAAGTTACTCTGGTTACAAAATGTCATGGAAATAAAAGCACTTCAAAATACATATTTGGGAAATGTTTCAAATAATCAACGCAACCTTAAGTTAGTTAAAAAATGCAAAGAAAGATACCCTCTTCAAAACACTGTTTTTCATTTGGCAAGATGGAGCAAAGTTCAGATCAGTTCATTGAAGGACTGTTCTTTACAAGAAACAAACAAAGAAAACCTCTTTAATTAAGAAAGGATTCAATTACTCAATTATACTGTGATGACAAATAACGCCATCAAAAAGTTATCTGGCTCTCTTGTTTTCACACAGGAGCTGTCAGAGGCAGAGATGTGTCAATGAACACTTCCAGGTATATACAGATTGCCTTTTCAAAAACCAACCAAAACTAAACACAAAACAAAAACCAAGAAAAAAAAAACACAAACAAAAAACCCTCAAACCAACCAAAAAAAGAACCCCAAGCCCCAAAACAACAGAAAGGAGACAATCTGAACTTTGTTGCTTTCATCAAACTGGTTCAGTTCCTTAGGTTGCAGGACCCAAGGACACCAATCTGCAAAGGATACGTATTTAAGGAACAAAATGGAACTCCCACTAGGAAGGAACGCGCAGATGTTCGGTCACGCGGGTGCTGCACATCCTCTCAGTAACGTTGGTAGAGGCTCTCACATCTCTGCTTCCCAAAGGCCTTGAAGACCCACTATCCTCAAGAAGACAAAAATGCTTGGACCCTACATCAACCTTACAAGGAGGCACAGTCATACTGTTAGAAAATAACACAAAATTTTGAAGACTGAAAGCATCCTTAAAAACTCACACATAATAACTACAAAAGAAGCCATACTTTACATTGTTTTTGTATCAGATGACTTGCGTGTGTTTGAGCCACTGAACATTGGTATGTATATCTACATGAAACTCACACATACAGAACATTGTGTTCAGGCATTATTGTTGTTTTTCCTTTAGACACACACACAAGTTACAGTCAGGTTATCCAGTCTATTTAAATGCAGTGAAAAACAGTCCACAGCAGGCGTAAAAGGAGCAGTATCCAATACAGTGTTGTCTTGCAAAAATGGAGTCAGAATTCCTGAGTCTCAGACATTGCTATCCTCTCCATTACTGGATTATTTCTTTTTCCAAGGAGAACCTCTAGTTTTCGTTTCTTCACTCGGATGAAATTTGTAATAGATTGCGTCTTTTAAAAAATGTAAAACTAGTACAAAAGATGTGCCAACCAAAGTGAATTTTTAAAGCTTTTTAAAAGGAGAGGGGATTCACTTACAAAATAAAGGCCACCTTCTTGTAAAATTAGTACTGCTAATATCCCATCATTCTGTTTAGAGCAGAGATTTAGCTCCCTGTTCTAGAAGCCTTACCGCATGCAGTCATGTGAGCTGAAAAGCTTCATCCTTTTAACAATTAAAAATATCATATATAGGACTAATGTGGAACAGCCCTTTGTTACAATCACCAAGGTGGCAAAACCAATTAAGTGTCATTCAAATAGTCATTGCAATCTAACTTCTGCATTTTCCCTTGTACTTTGCATATTACACAGTGTAACTTAAAATGTAATTTAAGAGCACTTCAGTCCCACAATGTAGGATTTAAGCTTGTGTGAATACATTTGCATGGCTCTGCAACATTTTTAATGACTTAGAAAAATACATTCAACCAAAACTTTATATAGGGTTCTATTTTTTTTTTTAAATCAAAAATGAAGAAAAAGCCAAATGGTCCCATCATTAGCTAAATAATACACTCCAAGTTCTGGAAGCAATTCCAAAGCAAAAGCACATTCAAGAATAACATACATTGAATTGCATACTTTCTCATTCACCTTTATCAGTAATAAAATTCTACTGTATATAATTATTTAGCCTTATAAATAATGCTAAGCAGAAAAATATTTACCTCTGTGCTACTTTTTTGTTTATAGAAGCATTTCTCAGTTTATAGGAGCAAAGAAAAAAAAAACTAAAGTGCAGACTACAGGCCACGACAGGCATAATAAATGACCAAAGGTGCAGCCAAATTTGCATTTACATCTTAAGTTACTTTGCCATCTTCCTTGTCTTGCTAGAAGTCACTCCATGTGCAATTAAAGAGCTGGTCGGTTGGTTTGTGCCACAGTACAACCTGTAATCACTTGTAATTTTTTTTAAAATCTATTTCAATTGTCCATAGATATTTCTAGGCAAGGTTCAAGATATTTCTAGCTCAGGTTCACAAAACCTTAGTCATTAATACTTGAAATCACACAATATTGACACCTCCTCCAGAGAATGCTACTGTCCTCTTGTTGCAGTATGTGGTTGAGCCATTGATGCTTGGCTGAGTGTCTTTGAGGAGCGATGTCTTCATTTCCATTTCACACGCTACAATAGCCGCATTCAGTTCCACTTGAGCCCGGTGAACGACGTAAAACGAGAGTCCTATGCTTATGACAATCTGCAAACAAAACAAGAGTGTTGTAGGCTGCATAGGCTGTGGGAATGAATACAAAGCAACTGATATGAACGAAACAAAAAGTTGTCAATGCAAAGATTCATGAAGGCATCTGTTGACTCAAAGCTTCACAGGCAAAACTGTGGAAGGGAGCTTAGCCCGAGTAGCCCCAAATCTACATATGCTAACAATGTAACCAGCATATCAGAACACACATTACACAGAACTTAAAATATTTATATCAATTGAAAAGATAAGTTTCTTTCTTCCTGTTGAAATTCTTATACTTGTTATAAAGCAATCCTTTCAGTTTTTTTCTTCAATAAAACACCAGTCAAGTTTTTAGCTGAGATCCTCCTTAGGAAAAATAAAAAAAAAAAAGATAAAATCTTCAAAAAACCCCAAGGTGTCTCATAGTGAGAGTCCCTTTGAAAGAAGCAAGTTCCTCTACCTTTTTTAAAGAATGTTAACTAGCTGGAATCTGCAGCTTCCTTTCAAAAAGGCAAAGAACTTAAATACTTACAACAGAACCTAGAGTTCTGAGTCCAAAACCTGAACTTCATTACTAACTGTAGAGGGCTGTGTTTTCTTTAACATTGAGGACTATTGCTTAAAACACCTGTCAGCATAGCAGACGGTGCTGGAATATCACTGAGTTAGACAACTGACAAGCATGAGCACAGGACAACTGCAGCTGGAAGGCACCCCAGCAGTCTCTAGCCCAACCAGCTGCTCAGAGCAGGGCTGGCTATAAGATCAGAACAGGTTGCTCAGAAATTTTGTCCAGTCAGGTCTTGAAAACTGCAAAAGGATAGAGATTTCACCACTTCTCTGGGCACTCCCTCCAATGCTCGACTACCCCTGTAGTGAAAATGACGTTCCTCACCAATTTATGTTACACATTTCAAAAGATGGCAAATATAAGTTTCACAATGATACTATGGACACTAATTTTTGGATAGGAAAATTTCCATTCTAGAAGCTTACTCAAATATTTGAATTTGATTTGGTTTAGAAATATTACTACCAGTAGCCTAGCTCCCTAGATAAATAACTACATATATACACACACATAGACAACCATGAAATGTGAAGGATTTTCAGAGCTATTTACTAAATCAAAGTCCCTTCAAAGCTCATCCAGGCTAAGCACTCAACACTGTGAGACAGTGGGAGACTGCAAATAATTTCTCCACTAAAAGCCTCCCCTTCAGTTATTCAGCCAAATCCCAAGGACTGGTCTCAAGGAGGTTGGTACTCCTTTTAAAATACTCAGGCTATCCAGCTACCACTTACCCGAGCAACTCTTATGTTACAACCTAGATAATCTGCAAAGGATAGTCAATGTCAATTTAAAAAATATAAATATAGAAATGGGGCAAAAAAAGGAAAAGACCACTAAGAACTACTACCCTGGAAATAAAATATTTCATGACTAAAATAACAGCTGATCAAGAAACCATTTATTTTCCCTTTGACCTATCAAGACTATCTACACGACACTTACAAAGTAATTTTTAATAGTCATAACCATGTTTCATGAAAGCTATAAATTATATCTTCTATTTAAGAGCAAATTTCAGGGCAAGGAGGGAAGGTATGTTTAAAATGGTCCTAGACTTAGTTCTCTATGTTAGCATTGTTAAACATCAGCTTTGTGACTGCAAAACTGAGGAACAAATCACTGCAGTATCTAGTGAAAGTCTGCAAACCATGGTAACTGCTAGTCAAACACAGCTTGAAGTACTGTCACTGTCAGAGGAAGTTTTAATGCATAATGTAATTCTGAAATACCCATAACCTCTATGCTCATAATGGTCTCACACTTAAGGCTTACAATCAAAATTTACAGATTAACTATTTCAAGAGCTAAGGTCATGTAAAGGTACTTGATATGCTTCTCATTAATTTGCTCACTTGTAAAATTAGGATATTCTGATTTAGGCATTAGGAAAATAGTACTCTACAGCATTTTTAATCCTGAATATCTATGCAAAATACGTATGCTGAGTGCTAACAGTGAACAATCCACAGATGCTGGGGCTCTACACACACGTAAGCTTTTGCATAGGGGTGGTTTGACAAGTCTAAAATTCAGCAGATTACCCTAGAAGACAAGAGAAGAAAACTTACCAAAAACTGTGTCAGAAAAAGAGAACACTGAGTAAGTTCTGCTTCATGTTATGGTGAGGTGTGAGAAAACTACACTTAGAGCATAAACAAAATCTAAAGAAATGAGTAGGCTGGGAACCCATTTTTCTGGGTATCTAGCAGTCAACAGAAATCATAGAGAGACTGACAGTACTGTTATGAAGTTCTGTGAAAGCGACTATTTTAACTGACCTGTAAACCGAATACAAAATAGCCACTAACACTTTGTTCTGCAATCACATCCTCCATGGTGCGCAAGGTAGTGCCCAAGTACGAGTTGAGGAGCTGAGTAGGAAGCAGCCCAAGTGAAGAAGCCATCAGGTAGTTGGGTAGTGATAAATCTGTAATCTGAGGAAAAAGAAAGAGTAAGAAACCAAAAGCAGCTCCAACACAACCTATGTGTACAAACAACCAGACTACCACTTCCCACAACCATCCCTGCAAAACCATGAAAGAATATCCTACATTGCTTCGCTGAAACTTTGATTCATGCACAGGGGGAAGATAATAGAACAAAACAGTATGCATCTAGTTTTCATCTGGCCTTTTTAAAGTTACTAGGTCTGATTTCATTTCACCTTACATTACGCAACATCTGTGCAACAGTCATTAACTGGGAGTGCAATTACACTGTTCACTGAAGATATTTATTTCTACCTGGTGAACGGAGCTCGGATTTATGAGAATTTACTTGTTAGAAGAAATTCCTCTATTGAACGTGAAGGTCTAACACAAAAATCTGTTTTGCATTTTACGTGTATGGCAAATAACACAAGAGGTAATTGTTTAAAATGTCACTGTATTAAATATGGTCAAGGTAAACAGAATGGCAAATACAATGCGTCTGTGCTGGGCAAGTTATGAACTTATTAAGATATACATCTCTTTCAGTGATCCCTACGAGCAATATCCATCTATACTATACTGATATATATGAGTATCATTAAGATTGTCTACCAAAGGTATTTTGCATCTCACTTCAATTAGTGAACAAAACAGTACACACAGCTATAGGTTTTATTCATTCTTCTGGAGAAAACACTAATAATACTTCAGTATTCTGTTTTTGCTGTGAAGTTTCTGTTCTACGTCAATAGGTGGACATATGAGCTTACATGGGAACAAAGTACACAGTACCAGCTAAATTAGTACCAGCAGCCATCAGGAAATATTAAAGGCAACCATCATGAGATCAAAAGATATTTACACAAGAAAAAAAAAAAACAAGAGGAAACTGGGTTAAAAATTAGTATGAAAACGATGATTTTGAAAACAAGCGGTCCTACAAATTTTCCAGACAATTCAGTTGATAATATCAGAGATCTAATTAAGAACAGCCCTAACACTGAGTGCCTACATGGAAATTATTGACCTTGCCAGTTTTGTACAATGTTGAAGACCAAAGAATAGCAGCAATGTTACTCATTTCATCATGCTATTCTTAAAATAAACTTTAGTTACTGTGAAAGTCACAGTGCTGAATTCTCAGAGCTCTAAGCACCATCAGTGGAAAGTTTTTAGGAGGAAGGGCAAGGGAGAAGCAGAATGCAATGAAGCATAAAGATTAAGAATAATTCACTGGAACAAGATCCAATAAGCCATTTCCAAACTTCACACTGCATATTATACTTCCCACAGACTTAAATATATATCAGCACCACAAATATTATATTTCTTTCTCTAGACAAAATTAATTTAGATTTATAATGAAAAAGGATTACATAAGTATGTCAGAACTTCACATTTGACCAATACTTTCAAAAGACTTCTTTTAAGCATTGCTGTAATCTGGGCCATGTAATAAGAATGCACAGTCCAAACTTCCCATACTGCCAAGGGAATGAAGGAGCTGCTATTAAAAGTTTCTGAAATACTAATGCAGAGGCAAGATTTGCTAAGTAGGACACTATCGTTACATCTAATGGAGCTGGGAAACTTCCCAAAGACTCCTTTAACACTCCTGGCACCTCTCTCATTTCTGTAGATGTATTAAGGACAACTCAGTTGCAGAGCAAAAGTCTGCAGACCTGGATGTGTCCTGAAACAACTGGACCTCCTGAACCATGAGAGACTGTTTCCAAATGAAGGGGAGACTGTCCCGGTGGATACATTGAATTGCAGCTTGTACTTCCCACTGCAATGAAAGCTAAGGAGGGGGTGAAAAAATTTTTGAGATGTCCCTTTAACTAAACTGTAGGTTTACAGGCTACAGTTGTATCCCTTTCCCCAGAATATACAGGAAGTGGACAGCATCCTCGCCTAAGAAACTTGAGAAATCATCAATAAAACTTACAGCTTTCCATAGTTTTCTTTCTAGGAACTTTACCTGTTCTATGAACCTGCCAGACTGGTATCTGCATGGCCAGGCTGCCTAACAGAGCCTACCAGGGCTCTGTTTCTGGTGAAAGCTCAAGCCAGCAAAAATTACCCTTGAAATCCCAAACCAAGCATGAATGCAATTGTGCCATGGGCCATAACAGAAATGCATTTAAATTGTATTAAAATACACTTAAGAATTACCTAACTGCACTGATAACAATAGCCACAAATGCCCCCATTAAGCCTTGAACAGGCTTTGTCCCATGGAACTTTTGTGAATTCTTTGCAGCTGACACCTTTGGTTCAGCTTTGCCAAAGAATAAATGCTTCTGGCGGGACTTTGCTAGGGGCTCCCATGCCTTTAGGGATTGCAGCACAATTTCTCTTCCCTCAGTTTACACATCCCTGTGTTTCAGATCAGTTAGGCTTAGCAACCAAGGGCAAAGGATAACTCTGGTGCTTTTTCCTCAAAAAAAAGCCCAAAACAAAACCCCCAGAAACACCCTCTTCCCCCCACCAAAAAAAAAAAAAAAAAAGCCAACACCACCCCCTCAAAAAAATCCCAGTAAATACAAAAAAATCAAACTAGCTGCTAACTCTTCAACAAGCAGAGGAAGCAGTGTGCATGTTCTTGCAAAGCAGGTACCATTTCTTCAACTCTCACTTCATTATATGCATTTCTGAATCCAGAGGTGCACACTTGAATACTCAATTTTTTTAATCAGATTAATTCTTTCATGTAATATTCCCCTTAAAGAGGGGGGGGGGGAAAGTATGAAATGCCATCTAGCCTACATCTGGCACTACAAATAACCAGTTTGCACAAACCTCACTCCAAGAACAAACTCATGGGAAGGAGATGATAACCTGCATACCAGGACTCCTTACAGAGCTGCCTTCAAAACACTCCAGAGTTGCCAAGGTGAGAGAGCTGTGCGTGGGCAAACACAGCAGTAAGAGCTATCAACCCACCCCAGCAGCCCAGGCCACTCTGGCATCAGGAGTGGCAATTAAGCAAAACTCACTCAGAGGAGAAATACAAACATGCTTTCAGTTTGCAAGTGCTATATTCCAGAAAGGCAAGCAAATGCATTACCTCACCCCTCCAGTATCAGCAGAACAACCTTTCAGAAGAAGCAAGATCTTCGTGTCTGGCTGGTGAGAAGCTAAGGAATGTGTGTTAATTTTCTTCTTGTGCTGTTTCAGTTGATATGATTCCCTCACTAATCAAATCCTAAGAAGCTCTTCCATCTTCCTCTACACCCCCTACAAGTCAACCTCCTAAAAGCCCTCAGCAGATGGTACATGCCACTGAACAAGTGCTTGTAGAAATCATTTAATCCCAGCCCTGCAGATGACCCTGCTCACATCAAGGTTATGCCTTTCTCTGAACCTCATGTGTCACTTCCTTCCTTTTCTCTCATTTAAGGATTCTCAGTACCTTCAGTTTACTTAAAAATATCCACATAGAAAACATGTATAGATCAGACCACTGGAAAATTAAAGATGTGTACTTTTTCTTAAGTTCGCTGTTGTTTAAAAATTAATCCTTTTCAAATTCATTGCTGAAGTTACTAACATGGGGAAATGTATTTTCAACTTAAAATGAGTGTTAATTTTTCAAATAAGTGAGACTTCAAGGAAATGACAGCTTGGTCTGTGTAGGCAGAAAACAGTATTTTTTATGTAACTTAAACTCAACTGAAAATGAGAAAGTGTCTTGAACTCCTAGATTTGTATGCATCACTTTCCAGTGATCTAGTAGCTCATACTAAATGTTCTCAGGGAAAAATTGAGTATACACTGTGCTTTATTTGGCTATGCGATAAAGTAGTAAATCAGGAGTAATAAACATAGCCAAACTAAAATTAGCAAAAAACATCCAAGTTACTTGGCATAACTCAAGCATCTGGTTTCACCTCATTTCCTATTATTTTAGCACTGAAACCATCCACTTGGAAAGAAAATTATTTAGCCCGCAGAATGTGGAGAATACAAACCACAATGATTTACAGCACCATTTTAATTTTGAACTGGCCTGAATACTCTGCTGAGTCGTGTATCCAACAGAAGGGTTATGCCAGGAAGGAAATCATTTTAACTCGGTAATTCTCTGGTCTGTTCTTCAGATCCAATACTACTCTATCATCTGCTGACTACTGCAAGTGACATCCAGAAGCTGTGAACAACCAGAGCACAACAGCTCTCCCCACTTTAGGAGGGTCACAGCACAGCAGAAGCTTCATTTGCTACACCAGACCTTGGGCTCCAGGAGGGACTCTGCTCCCAGCTGGACAGGTCTAAGCCTCTTCAGTAATATAGGTTAACAAATAACACAGCAGAGGTTCAGCTGTTCAGTTTCTCGTTCTTAACAAGGAAATGGTTAAAGGATCTGCTTAAAAAGAAATTACAAGTTGCTACAGCTCTTATGGATAGAGATTACAGTTCTGGAGATGAATGCTCCAGTACCCACAGTTTATATACAGCAATTTAAAGTATTTGGTGTGGATGTTACACCTCAAAATTGCATGGATTAAATTTTACAAACAAATCTGGTATTCGGTGACCTACTAACTGCAGCCAGTTGAGTCTGTCAAAATTAAGCAAGTGCTTCAGAAGGGTACAGGATCAGACAGAGAAAGGAAAGTGGGCTATAAGGAAGTGGCAGACCAAAGCACATGTTTTAGACAGTCACTTATGTTAAAGAACATACAAGTTACTTATAACATTTAAAGTATTTCAAAATCCAGTTTGCTTTGTTTTGGTTCAGCAAGTGAGTAAATACAACTGAGGCATAACACAACCAAAATCAGATCCTTCAGACAAAGTATTCGGGAAACATTAAGGATCTGAAATTGTCATCAGAGGCATGGAAATACTCCAGAAAAACCACCCTCCATGTTCTTTACTTTTTCCTTTACGATGATTAAAGAGACCAAAATAATGTACCAATCTTCACCTGACAGCAGAAAGAAAAGCAAAACTAACCCTTTTCCAGACTCAAGCTTAAACTAACTTTCAGTGCCACTCTAGAGTACAGTCCCACTTCAGGTCTAAGGCTACATCCTGCTCTGCCCAAAACCTGCAACCTCTCTTGTGTGCATGGACTTAACATCGGGTATGGATTTGCCGGATGTGTGGTACAAACACCAACCACGCCAAGAAAGAATTTTAATCTGTCCACTTCTTTCTTTCCAATACGATTACTTATATTAAGTAGTTTAGGAAGATCTGGCAAGAGTTTTCCTCAACTCTTGCCACGTTTTAAAGTGGATCACTTTAAAAGCACAGACGCTTCGCAACTGTTGAGTTCTCCACAGATTTTGCTATGCAGCACCTTGGTGATTTTAACACCAGAATACAGTCTTGAAAGACGAGAGCGCAACTCTAACCCAACACCAGTGAGTAAGGCATCTCAAAAATCTGCCTGCTGTCCCTCTGCACGCACAGGAGAGCGGGCAGAGAGGGTTGTTTTACTGCTGTTAAAAAAGAGAAACCATGGCTTGTTCCCAGGAAAGGAGGCAACCTCTACCCATAACAGCAGCCACAATACCGAAAGACATCCTTCCAGAAACTTGTCTTCCTTGGCCGCACGGCCCAGGCAGGGACTCACCGCGAAGACGGCGTTCTGCAGCCCGAAGGGGATCAGCGTCAGCCGCGACAGACACACCACCTTGAGGCCGCTGCCGCCCTCCACGACACGGACGATGGCACTGAGCGTCCCGCTGCCCTGGATCCTGGCCCGTGCCCAGCGGGCCAACAGCCGCTTGCAGGCCACGTGGGCGACAAAGGTGCCGACGAGGACGCCGAACACCATCAGCCCCATGCCCAGCACGAAGCCGTAGAGGTAGCCGGCGGCCACGTTGAGCAGGATGTAGCCCCAGCCGCATGGGAAGGACACGACGATGAAGCCCACGGTGAAGAGCAGCACGCCGGCCAGGCTGTCCAGGCTCTCGGCCCAGAGCAGCAAGTCCCGCAGGTACTGGCGCACCAGGGCCAGCGAGGCGAAGCAGACGGCGGCCAGGACGCACAGGCTGAGGCAGCTCTTGCACCAGCAGGTGCCCAGCAGGCAGCAGGAGCAGCGCCAGCCCCGGGCCTCGGCCAGCCCGTGCCCGCCGCCGCCCGGCTCGGGAAGCTGGCAGAGCAGCAGCTCCGCGGGCGGCAGCCCGTCCTGCTCCGCGCAGGGCCCCAGCAGCAGCCCGCCGGCCCCCGCCGCCTCCGCCGGGACGAAGCCGATGGTGTCCCCGCTGCCGGCGGCTCGGGACAGCCAGCGGCCCAGGTCCTGCCGGGCGCCCTG
>VXBQ01004650.1:239141-251274 GCA_013400175.1 Phainopepla nitens
GGTGTGCCTCAGCGGGGCCCCGCCCGAGCCGCCCCGTGCCGCTCGCCCCCGTCGGCTCCGGTGCCAGCGGCGCGCGTTCCCGGCAGAGCGTAACCCGCAGGGTTCGGAGGCGCCGTGCTGGAAAGCGGGTTGTTTTCCGTCAGGGGAGCGCGGGCTGCAAGCATCGCTGACTGTACTGTTACTCTTGCGCTCCCTTGACATGTCGGCGACTCTCCCTCTCTTCGTGAGACTGTCCCCTCTCCACCAGCGAGACGAGTTCTCCCGGCCAGCGGCCGGGGTTTGAGCCGAGGGGTGACAGCCGAAGCGCCCGGGCTCCGCGGCATCTCCGCGTCTGGTCAGCGTGGCTCACACGCCTGATGGCTCGGACTCACTTTGGGACGGTTTGAGGCAGAATTTTGAGCCATCGCTAGAAAAAAAGAAACAGCCTGGATATGCAGTGAGGGCTCCATTTAGAGGGGTGTTTTCTCGGGAGCCTCACCGAGGCTCGATAGCTTCGTAGGTCTCTTTTGCTCTGGCGTTACTAGTGGCATGGTGCAGAAAGGGTTTGTTTTCTTTACAACGCTTACAGATAAAACGTGCTCCAGTGGAGTTATATTCCCCAGCTGGGAAATTTGCAAGCATATATAAAACGAGAATATGTGTCGGTTGTAAAGGTTAAAAGGGGACTAGAAACAAACAAACATCTCAAAAATGAGGAACATATCTTTAAGTACTGCAATTATGCACTTGGAAAATACAGTGGTACAATGGTAGAAACAATATAATATGGGCAATCCAAGAAATCAGCCTAAGAAAATGGCAGATATCTTTAAGAGCCAACAGCAGAATAAAACAATCCTAAGGGACTCTGTACAGCCAGGAAGTTGCAGATAAACGTCTCCAGCATAACCTGCTTTCCTGCTTTTACCTGTATCTGAATGTGAGCATTTGATTTTGTATGCAGTCTTTGTTTATGATGCAAACACAGGCCGTGCATACATCCAGAATTATAATAATGTCAAGAAAACCCTGCACTAGAGCTTGTAAAGGGTGATGGGCATGCTTGTACATTCAGTAAGGCATTTTGACAAACGAGGCGGCTGGAAGTTCAATAGAAGAACGAGAAGACAAAATATCAATTTTTGTTTTTTTACTAAGAGCACATATGTCTTTGATGTGGATTCAACTTGTGTATATTTTTGTTCAATGCAGTTACTTTCATAAAAGAGGAAAAAATCTGTGAGGAAATGTCTAACAGAGTTACATGCTTTACACTGCTCCTCCTTTGCTGTATTGAAAGTGCAGAACCTTGTACTCTGAGCTGGAATGAATTTCCAGCTGTCACTCTAAAAGCTACAGGGTTCTGTATTTATAATCATAGAAAATGTACTTGAAAAGTGATCACAAGGGAGTATGAAGAACATAAAGGTCTATCTAAGTGACAGTTTTGATATTGCACTCTAACTATTTAACTTGTTAGGGGACATGCTTTTCCAGTCCATAGGAATATACAGGCTGAAATTCCTTGACCTTATCCATCACCTGGGCTCCCTAAAATAGCTGATCCTGGCATTCTTCTGTCCCCTGGAGCAATAGCTCAGGAAGGAAAGACAACAAATAATCAGATTTTGAGTGACACAGACCATGGTCATGGAGCGTTTTTGGATAAACATCCAAGTGAGGCCACAGGAATTCAGCAAGACTTGGGTGGAGCTGGTAGCTGCTCCCTCATGCACAGCGGATACAGCTACAGAGATGAGAGGCAGTGTCAGCTGGCTCCTGCAAGCCTTCCCAGCCTGCTCTTACCATCTGAAGGGTAAAAAAACAACCTCACACACCCTTGAAAATGTGCCAAATTGGCACAGAGCTAGAAAAAATGCCGGACAAAATGGTCTGCCTTTCAGACTTACTAGTCAGTGATTCATAGCATATTCCTGTACCACAGATGATGCAGTTGCAATGAAATAAGCAAGGCAAGATCTGTAGGGAAAAGCAGTTATCTTTCCAATCACTACACTTAAAAAAATAGGCAAGGTCTTGAGCACACAACTCCCGGACAAACACTTTGTTCTCCAAAAAAGATAGCATTTTTTGTTTGTTTGTTTTTCCTCTTTCCCCAGGTAGATTAGTTGATTTAGTGAATAATTTGCAGCAAATGCTGTCTAACCTGTTCTTTTAATAAGGACAGCTGTTACTTTTGTTACTTTTGGAAGGTATTTGATGTAATAGGAATAAAATACAGTTTAATTCGTATGGGTTTAAATTATTGCATTACATCAACTAATACTGCTCCTATACTTCCTTAGATGGATCTAAGTACTTAGATTTTCATTACCTCATCTATCATTTGAGCTGATTTCTTATGTATCTTTATATTTAATTCTGGTCTTTCTCAATGAATTAATGTAAAACCTGAGAGACACAGGGTAACAGCTGGAGTACTGTTCTGCTTCACAAAAGGTGTTTCTATAGAAAGATGCTCTGACAATTATATAGATGGTAGTGGATATTGACAAATTTTTGCCAGACAGGTGTTTTTTCCAGGCCTGTGATGTAGGCTTGTCCTGGCAGAAGCAACTGAGAAATGCTATTCTGTGTTTTGAAACTATGATTCTTGTCTCATTTTTTATTTGAGGGACTATTGTCATGCAAACACACCCAACTAAGCATGTGAGTCATCTTATTGAAATGAAAGGCATGACTCATTTAGGTCCCTGCAACTGGTCCACACTGAATAGGGACCCTGAAGATGGGGAGTAGGATACATTAAGCCACAAATCAGGACCTAAAATAATCCTGAAGCTCCTGAAAACTTGCCATAATTATTTCGGAATTGCTCTTTGGGAGGGAGAAGCAGGACTTTTTTGAGAAAACTATATTAAGAACCATAACACCATAAATGTCTGTTAGTTCTGCCAGGATTACTGTGAAGATCCTTTGGTGGGAAGTGCAGTATTGACTAATCTATGTCAGGAGTAATGATTTTTAGGCCACAGCAGGCTCACTGAAAGTGCCTCCATCTGCCCTGCAGTCTTCCTTGCTATGGATTCCTTTACATCCACTTGAAGGAAGGGGGATGTAAACTCATGCAGGGAATGCTTTTTTTGCTGTTAAACAGAGTCTGAGTTGCAAAGATGTGAGGGACGGTATCAGCAAGGAACAAGTCATGACCAGAGAAATTATTCTGTAGACCAAGTTAGGTCTGCAAGCCATAGCTTGTGCCCCACTGATTTGGATTGTTGAATTTCAAATAGATGTGCATTCACAGTTTTGTCAAAGTGAATGACAAGTGTGCTGAAGGAAAGCAAGGTATCATGTAGCATTTTATGACATTGCTTGAGTTCCCATGAAAGGCGATAGCTCTGAAGTTACTGCATCAAGAACAGGAGGTGTAAGAGGAGAAAGGGCTCGATTAGCAACTTGGGATCATCCAATATTTTAATTTTTTGGACCAATATCTATCAAGATGTAACAAATTTTATGTTACTTTCACCAGGACCTACCTAGTTCGGAAAAGATCTTTATATTAAAGATACAAACATAAAGAATTTAATACTCACAAACCCCATTTAATATATCCCTGAAAGAGTTTTTGAGTCTTGGAGTGAGAATCAAGATTGTGTTATTTTGCAGTTTGATTTATTAGGTGTTTACAGAAACTTTATTACTTGATATGTAATCCCCATTTCCCAGATAAGTGTCATATAATCATGTTAGAAACACTGAATGATTTTTCATGCAACCATAAACTCATATAATTCAGAAAATTAATCTTTTTGTTTTCATACCTGCTTCTACTTAAGAAATACGGTTTATACAACAATTTTGTAAGAAACATTTCAAACCAATTTGATTACAACTCTATGTAAGGCATGAATAAAAATTAAGTACAGTAAGCAATGTGCTGAAATATTTACATTGAAGAGAAAATTCTGAGATATCACTCTGATATAACTTATTATGTAAATAGTGAGACATCTAAAACAAGTTCATTTCAATAGAAGTGAGGATTTTTGATATTCATTAGAGTGTCCTAGACAAGAAAGAGGAAATGAGAAACCTTAAATATCCGTATGCATAAGGCAAAAATACAGCCGCATACTTGGTATGTCTATAGCTGCCTTCACCTCTTGCAGTAATGGAAAACTTAAGCTAATTAATCTGAAAGACTCACGTGGAATTCTTCCTTGGAAAAGGATAATCTTTGGTTGGCAGAAGAAACTTCTGCCAATTTTTCATTTCCTGAAATGACTGCTTTGTTGCCAAAAAAATGCATTAGTCAGGGGCTATTGGTGTAATGCAGAAGAGCCTGAAGTTTGGAAGTTACAAAATTCCTCTTGAGGATTAGACTAACACTGGTAGCCCTAGAAAATGTCAAGCCATGGAAAGAGTCCAAGTATTAAATTAATTGTGTCCTCCTGAATTGCACAGTGCAGTCATTAGATACATCTCAAAATGGCAGCAACTTATCAGGCAAGTAATTATTTCTACCAGGACCACAAACTAGGAATCTACATTTTCATGCAACAGAATGCTTGAGGCAATTCTTGGGAGCACTAAGACCTAGAAAGTGTGTTTTCAAAAGGAAATCTGTGTATCATGAAATAAAATACAGTGATAACAGCATATCTGAGGAACAGGAAACTCTCTTGGTGAAGTCATTTATTGAGGCTGTTTACACCCAGATTCTCCTCCACTTTGAAGTGACTAAAAGAAGAACTGTAGCTAAATATATACCACGTTCAGGGTACTTTCAATATGAGGGGTGTAAGTAAATGGAAATGCTAGCATATCCTTAATGTCATGTTTTCATCAGTTCCCCACGAATCTTTGTCTTTTTAGCAATATAGTTTGATATTCTTCGACAAGTTATCAGATTGCCTTTGATACATCTGCAAGCCCATGTTTAAAAGCTATATCTATCTCCTTCATATATTTACTTTTAAAGTATATTACAGTAATTTGCAAAGCAGAGAAAAGTAGCCTGCTTTTCACTTTTTCCACGGCAAGGGTACAGTCCTAGCAGGTTATGGATGGGAGGTCAGTTTCACCTAATATTTTTGGTTCTGTGATTTTGTAAAAGTATTTTGCATGAAAGGTTAACCCAAGATCCAGTGTCTGTTTTAACAGCACGTTAACATTTGACTGAGTTTTATTATTAAGCTTAATTAAGCAGCTTTAAGGTTAGCTTCAAGTCAGCTCTGAAGCAGACAGTCAAGTTTGTGGGTAAAGCAGAAAGCAGGCTATCAGTTCCAACACTCTTAGATCAGAAAAAAAAAAAAGCTTACAGATTAATTTCCTCATGTTTTCTTGGTTTATAATTGGTTTTTACTCAGCAGAATTTCAACAGTCCTTCTTCATCTTATTGTTATTCTTTATTTGAGAAACCACAATAAGGTAACTGCTGGCAGGCATTGAACATAGCAAGGGTTTATGCCTCTGTAGGAACATGAGGACAAAAAAAAATCTCAGCTTCCAAAATCAAAGGCAGAGCTCATCTGAGTGTTTCCCTATATCAGGCACTGTTTATTTCAGTTTGCATGTTTATAATCCTTGTTGTAGCATATCTACTAAATTATTTATTATTCATAGTTTCCAGCTAGACTAACTGATGAGTTACAAATGTCCTCTGAGAGAACATTCACATTTTATATTAAACAGTGGTGAAAACATGATTTTAAGCCTAAATTGCCTCCTATTCTGACTCTTATGACCCTCGCCCCAGGCAAAAGAGCATTTTAACTAGGAGCCCCAAAAATCAGAGTTCAGTAGACAGCCTGGCTCTTCCCTACTGTGTGTTTTAAAGGAGACGTAGATTATGACTGGGCTTTTTAAACTCTCTTTTAAATGGTCTCACCTCCTACGTGACAAGACTGTGAAGTGGAAACTCCACTTCTTTCCTGCTTTTTCTAGGCTCTGGTGTCTGCACCCCTACTCCAGCAACTGGGATTTGGGACACAATGTAGTTGCAATAACAGCAATTCATTAAATTTGCAGCAAAGATTTTGCCAAAGGCTTGGAGTGTTCTGTCTTTCTTTTGAAGCATTCAGTAGTCCTCAGCAGGCTTGGTGGGCACTCAGGAACTTGTAAGATGTGCTCAGTATCAAGCATCCTGGGAGAGAGACATAGAATACAAATAAATGAATGGTCAGATGCGATAGAGAGGGCTGAGAGGACTTAAAGAACGTTAGTGTTGATAGAGAATCACATGAAAAAGGGATGTGTGTTCTTTTTGGTCTTGTTCCTCCTCTCCTCCAGTCACAAGAGATGCTGTAAACATAAAAATGCCTTCTAGTTCTACTTGAGTGGAGATATACAGAAGAAGAAATTAGAAACAGGGTAGAGGGACTGGGTCTGTGCATGAAGGAGCCTGCTCTCTCTGACGCCAAACCTCCATCCACAGCAACCTCCATGCACCCTTTCCTGCACTCAAGAGCAGCTTTTCCATGACAAGAACCTGTGCTGCTGGAAGAGACAACCTTGCACACAGTAATTAAGATTAGTGTGTTTGCTAAATACAAAGCCTGTGTAGAGAGCAGATCTCTATTATAGGGCACACAGCTTAGGCAAGTAGGAGTCCAGGTGTGTGGCGTTTTGGACTTTTGAAAACAAATATTTCCAAATGGCACCCCTTACCAGGTTCAACAAAGACAAAATAGTTCTGTTTACAAATATTTAGACATGTTTAAACTATTTATTGATTTTGAGACTGATTTAAAATGCTCATATATTGATACCCAAAAGCATGTGTTTAAACTGAAGTTATTTAGTAAACCTTGTTCAAATGATATTGTTAGATAAAATCAGGAGGTTTCCAAACCTGGTCTTTCAAAGACTTAGCAGCACACAGGTGTTAGTCATGTAAGTAGATAGATTGGTCTGCCCTCTTTGACTGTACTGTGGTCAAAACTGTTTTCTCTACAGCCAATAAACCCCAAAAGAATATTGCAAATAGATGCATACGGCATTATTAAACCCACAGAAAAGGTAGACATGTCACTGGTAAACATTTTCATGCAAAGACATCCACAAAACTTGAAGGTATACAGAGATTTCCACTATAGCTCATTCCTTCTTCAATTCTTTACCTGGATTTAGAGTTTTTTTCTGAAGGTGTTTGTTTGGAGGTTTCAGCCATCTGTACTATTCCTTCTTAATCTTTATTATAACAGTTTCAATTTTACCAGTTTTCACTGGGCACAATATTTTCTTTTCAATTGTCTGGCTCTTGTGTACTTTCCTTTCTCAAAATACAGTATAAGCATTTTGTGTTGGATATATTGCCTCCATCTGTCCCTTGAAGCACTTAAAATTGCCTTTATAAAATATGTATACTGTAAATCAAGCACAGTCCCTTTGAATGAATCTGCTCTAGAGTGCTTTCCAAGTCATCAGGCAAAACAGGCAGTCTGCAAACCCAGGTGTTGCCTTAGAAAATAAACACATTGGCAGCATATGAAAGATAGCCCAGGAAGTTGTTCTCAGCCTCAAATTGGAGTCTTTCCCCATTATTGCTCCCACAATAACAGAAATGATGTGAACCATTGTGTTGAGCTGCTCGTTTCCCAATCTGCAGAACCAATTCACACACTAAGGTGAGATGTTTCAATTTTTCAGTTGGAAAAAGTAGGGAGATAACCCACGAAAGGTTGGCTCCCTGATCATCAAGACTATGTATTTTAACAAACAAAGGCATCAGCACTCACTGGTTACAGATTATACATTTTTTTACTAATTAGTACTCAAATTCCTATTAGTTGTATCTCTTGCTCCCCATGCTAATTAGTCTGCATGTGCAGTTTTTCCCTCCAGTTGAGTCTGGGGTTTGCTTTAAGTAGGTGGTCAGTGAGTTGATGGTCACAGTCTGCCACTGCCAGAACTGCCTTTGCCCAGTTACTGCTGAGTTCTGCTGACTTCACTCCTGGTGGCTGTCATCCAGACAGCCCATTCATCTTGGGATTGTCTTCCTTTTTTCTTAAAACAAAAGATTCGCCAAGCATACAACATTCACAATGCAATTGCTTAATCGTAACTGTCCAGCTAGAGCTACTGAGTAACAACTAAAAAACAAACTGCAAAGTTTGATTCAAATCTTGAGCCACTCAAATCTTGGGGGGGCTTGATATCATTTATAGAAGTCCTGACTTAACCAGAGAATTTCTTATTCATTGAAAGAGCACCTTAAAAGCTTTCTACAACATTGAAAGTGCTATCTTTATAAGGCCTCTGAACAGTGTTTGCTTTCCTCACACTTCTTGTGATCAGAAATAAAACAAAAGTCTTAAATACAGGGAACTAGTACCAAAACTGGAATAAAAACTAGTTATTTTTTCCTATTATACACATTTCTATTTTTGTGAGTCCTTTTTTTTTAATCTTAAAAGATGCAAAGAGGATTTTTTTAAGTAAGTTTGTGCAACAGGAAGAGTTCCCAAATTTTGATTCACGTTTTTCACAATTTTATTAACATATTCTGGAATCACTCTTTCAGTGTTGTTTGTATTCCTTCATAAAAGGAATATAGAGAATATAGAGACACCTTCTCCTGCTCCATGTTTAGAAAACTGTTAGCTTTGTCATTCTGTGTGGTCCCAGTGGTAACACTTTTCATCCTTTATTCTGTTCCCAGTCAATAACAGAGGGAGGTTCAGCCCTGTTTCCCTTCCTCCTCTGCCTCCTTCCTGGCATTCTGCCTATGGCCATGGAGTAGCAGGCATGCATTATCAAGCAGTTACACCAGTTGCTTCAGGCATGCAGATCTCTTCAAATTACCTTCTTCATGCCCCTCATCAGCTGTTGCTGCTTTATCACTTTACTGTCAGATAGGCAGCAGGCACCAGTCCTAATCCAGGACCAGCTGAGATGCTGTTCTGTCCTTACAGCAGCCCCACCATAATATTCCTTACTGGAAACTGGGTAACCTAATCAGCTTTTTTTTTTTTCCTCAAAAAAATTTAGTTTAATTCTTCTTTATGTGTGTTATTGATATTTGTCAAATAAGACAGGAATCATGTAATAGGAAAAAAATAAATGTTGAAGAGCTGTTATGCACAATTTTTTATGAGTTTTGAATGAAACTCCGTACCACTCCAGCAAAAATTTGCTTTGATATGAAGTATTCCTAATCTTCTTCTTCATGCATCAAGATCTTCCAGATTAGTCTCATATCTAGCAAGACATACAAAAATATTGAAGTTTTGCTATGAAGTACATGCATTTTAAAGTGTAAATTCTACCTCACCCCCTCTACAGTGCGCAAAAAAATTCTGAAAAATAATTATTTGAAGAAAAAAAAGATAAAAATTGTTTGGAGTTGACTGTGTGTGTTACTTAATAACTTGAGCAGTTCCAGTGTGTGATGCTAATGTTATCCTTCGGTACAAAGAACAACCAAGTACACCCAATAAATGTACTTTGATGATAGTCTCTAACACACTGTATGCTCTGTAGGAATTAATATGGCTGGAGTAAGACTCTGGCACCATGACCATGGCACCCTCTGTGTGAACCTTTCCATTCCACAATGACTCGTTGCAATCATAAGGAAATCATGGTGCCTTTTTTCTTGACCTGTGAAGTTACAGACTTTTTCTGTATCACTTACCTTAATCTAAGGTGCCAAAAGAGAACTGCTGGATTCCTGGAGAAGCCTTCATGTCGCCACAAAATCAAATGTTAGGAATTTCCTTCTAGATGTCCTTCAAGGATAGACATGCACACCAGTAATGACAGAGACATAAATTACCTCTAGTCTGAATCTGTGGACAAACCTGCTGTCCCTCAAGACATGTACCACCCTGAGGAGCACTGACATCAAACATGCAGAGATCCCAGACTGTGAAGATTCATTTCAGTATAGGTAACTGTCCGGGTTTTAGGTGGGATGGTGTTCATTTCTTCTCAGAAGCTGTTATAGTGTTGTGTTTTGGATTTGGAATCAGAATGGTGTTGAAAACCCACTGATGTTTTCCTTCTTGCTAAATTATGTTTACCTAAGTCAAGGACTTTGATTTTGTTAATGCGTTTTTGGTTTGGAGTTTGGATTTTGATTTGTTTTTTCTTGGGGGGGAGGGGAGGCTGTTAGGGTTGTTTTTTGGATTGTTTTTTTGTTTGATTTGGTTGGTGTTTTTTGGTTTTTTTGGTTGGTTGCGTTGGGTGTTATTGTTTTTTGGGGTTTTTTGTCTCAGGCTCTGCTAAAGAGGAGGTGTGCAAAAGAAAATGGGAAGGAGCATAGCCAGGTGACTCTAACTGGCCAAAGGGATATTCCACAGACACAGAGCATCATGGCCAGCACATAAACTGGAGGAGTTACACAGAATCCCAGTCGGGTTTCAGGAAAGGGGATCTGGCATCAGTCAGTGGATGGTAAGCAATTTTATTGTGCATCATTTGTTCTTCTCTTTTTATTGTCATTAAAAAGTTACTTGGTTTGTTTTTGTGGTTGGTTTGTTTTGCAGTAGCTATTGTTCTTTCTCTTTAGTTTCTTTCTCTCTCTCTCTCTCTCTTTCTTTCTTTCTTTCTTTCTTTCTTTCTTTCTTTCTTTCTTTCTTTCTTTCTCAGAGGTAGAAATGTCTCATGAAGAGTCTCATGAAGCAGTTCCTTAAAGAAATCAAAAAAACTGGCAAGAAAACTGGATGTGAGATGTTGAGTTTCTGTTGAGAGCAAAGATCTTGTGTCTTGGGTCTCTGTAACACCTTTAGTCTCTATGACTTCACCCTATTGTTTCCTAGTTGCCCCTTTCTTTAAAATTTGTCATGCACTTTAAGCTTTCAACCCTTCAGATGCTTCATGTTACTTCATTGGTCACTACTCCTCCACTTGTCCATTTGACAAAAACTTGCTGGGCTGAAGGCAGATTACATTTCTTAGGCAATACCTTTGGAGATTGCTTCAGAAGTAAGACAACTGATGATAAACTTAGTTTGTAGTGATAAAGGCAATCCCAGTAGCTTCCCAAGAGATACAGGAAGCTTTTTGCAAACTTACCCTTTAGAGACATACCAAATTGAGGGACAATTCATTGCACTGACATTTGGAATCCACAAAGCACTTAGTTTTCATTGTCTTGATTTTTAATAAGCATTTTACTTATTTATGTTTAAGCAGCCCTTTCCCATCTTTGTTTTTCCCACCCTTTATCTCTGAAATTATAAATTGAGTTTATTCAAGGCAATTGAGTTGCTCAGGCAGGATTTTCCTTTCGCAAGTCCATGATGACTACTCCCATACATGTTCTTCATGTTCTCAGAAGACTTTATTTGCGCTGTGTACCTTTCAGATAACATACTGAAAATATTTATTCGGAATATATTTTTGCTCTGAATACATTTCTCATTTATTTCCCTGCTACACATTTCTCACAGTGTATTTTCTGGTACAATACCTATACCATGATCACAGAATGTCACTAGTGGACAGCAAACACAAACAAGGCTGGATCCAACCCTTATCTAGATCTGGGGACTGTGCTGTGTGGGGCTTCACACGGTATGTCTAAATCCATGTGCACACTGGAAGAGGCTAAAGAAGGATGGACCAGGAGAACATTAAGGCCCATGTTACCAGTCTCCCCTCCCTGCCTCTTCCTTCAGGGTATTGTCCCCTCATTGGGAACTATTTCTCTGAACAGGTAACAAACTAGAGATGGGAGATAAATAAAATTCTATATAACACGTAGTTACATAGCTGAAAACTTGATCTGATTCAATAGGGCTTTACAGTAGCTATAGAAGAAATCATCCTCCTTGACATCAGAGATTTTGCCTGAGCAGAATAGGAGACACAGAAGCAGTCAGGCTTACTTAGCCTTCAGTATAACAGAAGGCTGCTTCAACAACACAGGTGATAAAGTAGTTGTAACTCTGCTGCNGGTAGAAATGTCTCATGAAGAGTCTCATGAAGCAGTTCCTTAAAGAAATCAAAAAAACTGGCAAGAAAACTGGATGTGAGATGTTGAGTTTCTGTTGAGAGCAAAGATCTTATGCTGTTTCTAACCTCGGTGGGAAATTGCAGGGAGGTGAAGATGAGTGGATGAGCTGGTTCACTGGGGAGTATGATTGATTGATAGTGGGAAATAATGACAAGTCCCAAGGAAGCACACAGGAGAGAGAAACTTCAGCAAAAGGAGAGCTTTAAAGACAAGTGTCCTATTTTT
>VXBQ01004650.1:252981-272118 GCA_013400175.1 Phainopepla nitens
GAGAGTACCAGAGATTATCTCTAAAGACCTCTTCTGTCGCACTTAAAAGCATTCCAGCTTCTCAGATGTGCTGCTCAAGGGAGCTCTTTCTATTTTATTGGTATCCACTGGAGAAAAATAAGCAACAGCCAAGTCATAAAAAGGTTGGGGTTTATTACTTAACATCACAGCAATTTGCTGTTTCTAACCTCGGTGGGAAATTGCAGGGAGGTGAAGATGAGTGGATGAGCTGGTTCACTGGGGAGTATGATTGATTGATAGTGGGAAATAATGACAAGTCCCAAGGAAGCACACAGGAGAGAGAAACTTCAGCAAAAGGAGAGCTTTAAAGACAAGTGTNAAGAGGGATTTAAAAACAAATTGTCTTTTTTTTCTTTTTTTTTTTTTTTTTTAACAAAAGCACCCAGTATCTTTATGATATGCTTTGATGTGCACAGTATTGATGAGGTTATTTTCAGAGCACAGGAAGCTCTCCTTTCTTTGGGAGTGTGAAAAGGCTATGCTTGCCCCCTCTGGAAACAGCTGTGGGATTCACAGTTCACTCAGAACTCCTAAGAAAGGAGATTCACATATGTAGCCTGTATTTCCTCTTGATAACATCAAACCAGCTGGTTTGAAGTAGTTTGTTAAGACAAGTCTAGACTAGGTCAGCTGTGGCTGGTGGGGGATGTATAGCACACCTGAGTGGACAGTGAACTGTTCCTCTTCGTGCCAGCATTTAGTTCAGAGCAAAGCACATGTAAAAAGCCCCAGAATATTTCCCCACGCTTCCTGCCCTCCCACAGATTGCAACTGTCTCTGTGGTTTGGAAGCAAAGCTGAAGCTGTGATTTCAAAGCAACACAACATGAGGCAAATGATCAGCGTGGCAACAGGGTCAGCTGTGCCTGCCGTCCTGAGGGAGAGAGATGGAATTGCTCTGCCGGTGTGGAACACTTGCAGATGCAGCAGACGTGTCTGGAAGAGATCTCCACTTTGTGGTCTGCAATAGCATCTCTGCTATACCTTGAGGGCAAAAGAAGGAAAATTTGGTCAACCGGCGGGACAAACTACACAGCCAAGAGATTTCTTTCTCAGAGCTCAAGCAAGAGGAAACTGTAGTAAGGAATGATGGAAAAGAGAGGCAAGGCGAGGTGAAGTGAGGAGAGGCATGTGTGAGCATCAGGAGAAAGCCACACTGAGGGGAAGCCAAGCAGCCTGTCTCTAACAGACCTTTGCTTTTAGGGGAACTCAGGATATGGATAAACTTTTTGGCTCTTCCTCATTGTTGGCCTATACAGGCACTACCACATTAAGTCCTCTCCTTTAAGATACAGATTATCACATAAACGTGATCCTCCATTTTCATATTTTTTGGAATTAAATATAAACATACATTGTACTAGCATGGCTAGTGTTGCTATCACAGTAGTTATCTTTTATTTCCTGTATTACTGCAGTAACACAATTCAAAATTAAAAGGATAAACATGACCTTAAGAGAGAAGAGCCCCCTACAAAGGAAATAATCTCATCAGACTTCTGAACTGAACTAAACAGTCCTGTTTAAGTGCAGAGGAGACCTAAATTAGTATGTGCAAGAGAGCCTGTACTGCTTATGCAGCTTCAGGAAAGGGAAGCTGCCGCAAAGGGATTTTTCCTGGTGCTTACTTAAGACATCACTTTTCAGCCTATGTAACCAAAAAATCCAAATTTAAAAAAAAATAAAGAAAATAAGGACTGTATCATCATTAAGATTTTTAATTAAGGAATGAGAAGGGTTAAAAAAAAACCAGGAAATTCTTCTTCTTTTTTTGCTTCCTGAGTATTTATTAGGTAGCCAACACAGGCCAGCTCCTGGAAAAACACTTGTTTAACAATTGGACAAAAATCAAAAGATACATTTGAAGGCTGTCTCTTTGGCAGCTGTCTTCAGCGTGCAGTAAGGCTCCGTTAAAAATGTTACAAGGCAGTCAATCTAAAGATGCCGTGTATCTTTTAGGAGAGATTCAAAGTGAAACTAATGTGCTTAGGGCCATCATGACGCCACAATAGTATATTGTCTGTCCTCACCTCATGCTCAGAATACCAGCACGACAATCAGATTTCCCTAGAGAGCATATTATTAATCTTTGCCCCTTATAAGAAACTGTTGGTTTTATCTGTATTGCACACAATTTGAGTCCAGGATCTTGTCAAATACTCATCATTTATAGAACTCCCACAGCCCAGCAATATGGGAGTGGGAGTCTCTTCTGAGACTGAGAAGATGTCCACTGTGATTTCCCTTAGCTCAGGAGACGGAAAATGCAAATAACTTCCGAGAAAGAAGTGCAAATTGCAAAGATTACAGTACCCTGCATGTGACCAGCTCTGTGCTGATTTCAGAGTGGTTGGATGGATGCACACACTGCAGCAGGTGAGTCTCCCTCCCATTTGGCTCTGCAGGTGGAGCTCCATCAGTTCCTGAATTAGGCCAGGTTCTCTCTTGGGAGAACCTCAAGAATTAGCAACTCTGACTGGATTACCCAGAGAGATTTTGGCCATGGTGAACAGACGTAGGCAGGAGTGAGACCTTGATAAAAACTATCAGCCTTTTTCCCATCTCCAGATACTTCTTAGCAAGTTTACCCACAATAACTAGATATAATTTAGCAGAATTATAGCTTTCTATAGGCTGTATAGCTTTATTCAGCCAGCTTGAGGGCCAGGGACTGAAGGAAAAGGCAATTAGGAATACTTGGAGCTGGAGAACCTAAGAGACAGAGCAATGCAAATATAGCCATCCAATAAAAGAAGTGCTTATGTTTTATCTAGATTCTCTTGCCATTTATATTTAAAATAATCTGATTAGTTCAGGTTATTCAGCACCTGGAATGTTCCCTTTGCTGCTTGCCAAAAATAAATTATTAAGCTTTATTCTTTGTGCTAGATAGCATTGGAAAGGAAAGCCATGGAGAAAAAGACAAGAGAATAGGCTTTTCTTTATTGAGAAATACTCAGAATACTCAGCAATGTGTTTATAATTTCTAAGTACACCTGAAGTCTACAAGAGATCAGAATTTTGGGCCCACAAACATGAGAGAATTCAGGAGCTGCTCTGTCAGAAATGATGGGAAGAGCAGGTCTCACAAAGGTGCCAAAAGGTGAGGATGGCTGCACCCTGGTTGTATCCTTAGCAAGGGAGAAAATGAATATTTCTGTGATTTTGCCCCTGATTAAGTATGAAGTCCTAAGGGAAACAGACTGTCTTTTTCCCTGCTCACAGATGTTTCCATGCATAGTTCTGTTCTTATTCACTGCTATGCCAACAAATGTGCATCAAATGCCTTTCCACTGATGCTTTTTTTCAGAACCTCTGCCAAACCATCCAATCCATGTTTTGCTTGTTGTTTTTTTCAGTGCTGATGGACAGTTTGAGAGACTATAAACTGTAGTTCCTGCAAGATACACACAAAAGCAAAGTGAAGAGAAGAATAAAAATCGCTTGCCTGCTTTGATGGCAAAATTGTCTGTGCAACAAGAAAGTATAAATTCTTTTGTTCTTTCAAGTTTCTACAGCTGCCAGACTCATTCTCTGCTAAATTTCAGTATTTCAGAAATGCAATGACTTAACTCCAAGGGGTTTTGCTAATTAATTGAAATCCCATCCCTCTAGTTTTGAAGCTAACTTTTCCAAACCAGCATATGCAGACATTTTTGTACTTGGGTATAAAGGTTCTCCCAGTCCCAGCCTCAGACCCTGTCTTCTGTAGGCAATGATTTTTCTTCATATTTGCTTCCTTACCCAATCAAGAACCAATTTTATCCTTAAAACTAAAGATGGAACTGTTAATTAGTACTAGCTAGATTATATGTATCTTCTAGTTAGACAAAAGACTTGTCAGTAGAACCTGAGAAAATGGAGGGGGAAGGAAGAAGAGAAAAAAAGACTTTAGTTGGGGAAACAACTTCATAAAAACCAAGGATACCTCTGATTGCTCTTTCTGAAGTACAAAGCCAAAGCAAAAACTTGAATTTAGACCTATAAGTCTGACTGAAACCAGTACAGCTGCCAAATAATTTGGCTGGCTTGGGAAAATTTCACTAGGCAGTACTCTCCATTATACTGCTGTTTCCTCATGTGAGTTACATACTCAGTTAAGTGAGAAGAAGGAAAGGGTCACTGAGTTAAGGAGAGAGAGAATCTCTAATAAGAAGGAGAACTCAGTTCCCACTAATACTATTAATTGATATATAATGATAATAAATAAACAGTTACAGTCTTGACAATTAAAAGGTAATTGTCTAAACCCGTGGCTGGAGTGTAAATGGAGATGTGCTAACCTAACTGAAATTTTTGCAAGTATCATCAGCAACTAATCATACCCTTCTTCTCTATAGGTTTGCTTGAATTTGCTTATTTTGGAAACAAAGCCAAGCTTTAACTTCATTTGTGAAAACTGTATAGGCAGCAGTACTAGCCAGTGTTTTACTCTGTCCCATGACATACTAGTAAAGTTCCCGGAATCAGCAGATTTCCAGGTGCAGAAGTTTTGACTGGTGGCAATATACATGACAGAAGCAACTCGTGGGTTGTAAGACTAATAATGAGCTAACTAGCTCTGATGTGAGTCCCTGTAATGTATTCCAGTGGTACATATTTACCATTTTACACCAGCACATTTCTGTGAGGTGGCCTGAAGGTCACCAGCATCAAACATAAGACAACACAGTCTGGTCCAGTCAGCATTTGCAACGATATAGATCGAGACTAACATTAGTATTAAGACATTAGCAAAAGAGAGAGACAGAGAATCAAGAGCACTTGGCTTTTCTTCTGGAAAGAAACAGAACAAAAAAACATAGTACTATCCTTCCCACAAAATTTTATATGGGCAGAAGTGATGGAAGCATGTAGGTACTAATTCATAATCCTAGGAATTAATTTTTAAATTTTCCTATTGTATCCACTGAAACTCTCAAATTACTTTTGTTATAACACCATTCCAGTTAAAATTTGTAGGGAAGTTCTGACTCCTTGAAAGTTATGCTCATTCTGAATGGTAACAAAATCAATTTTTTATAGTTTCTTAAAAGACAGTTTCTAGAGGAAGTGCATCTCTAGAGGAAATGCTGTTTCAGGAAATTTGAAATGCATTACCCTGAGATAATTAACTAGTAAAGAGGTTTGAGTTTCAATAATGAAACAATTTATTCTGAAAAGGATCCAAATTAATCACACTGACATTGTTAAAATGTTTTTCAATTCTTTTCATCCTAGAATTTCATGAAAAGCAGTGCATTTTTTAGTTAGTTCAGTTTTTAATGAAGCTTCATTTCCCAAAGGAGAAATTTTCCTACAGAAAATTTCTTACCTTTTTTAACTTTATCCTTTGTTTTTTTGTACTCTGTTCATCTGACACAATTATGCAAATGCTGGACAGACACTTGCACCACGACCACTACCACAGTTTCTAGGCATGAGTCTCTTACTCCATCTGTCAGTACAAAAGTGTATTACAAGCGAGACATTACAGCTGGATGTATTTTACAGATGGAAGGCTGTCTAAGGGTTAAATATTGATGCCAAACTATACTGGTAAATGCTATAAAACTAAAGCACACCCCAGCTTTAATCTAGTTTTTCATATTGGAAGTTAGTGCTGGCTAAATGAGGCCCTTCGGCTTTTAAAGAGGTGATCAGAGAGAAATGGGTAGATTAGGAAAAGAAGCTTATCTAAAAAAATTAGAAGGGAGGAGTAAGGCCTGAAGTTGAAAAATACATAGACAGTATCTCAATTAACAAGAAAAAGCTTTCCAAAGAATGGATGTACTTGAAGCATGGTAAAAAAATTAATTGGTTCTCTTGAGGTTAATAGGGAATTAGAGAGAGGATGGAGTTGCATTGCAGACCTGTTGTGTAATTTCCCTGCCTGCTTTTACAATTGAAGTGGATGGAGATTTGCTTTAGCTGGAAGCCCATTTTCACAAACACAAAGAAAAGAACTAAGAAATAATGCTCAGCTTTCAGAACAGGCAGGACACAGCAGGGCCAAAGTGGATTGAAGCAAAAGACTTGTGGGTGGGAAACTACTGTCAAATATTTGTCAGGCTGATTTTGGTTGATTCTAAAGCAACAAATGTTCTGAAGGACAGGGAAAAAAAATGTAAAACAAATACCCATAGTAGAATTAAGGCTTATTTGCCAGAGATTAGCTTTTATTACTGAGCACACATATGAAAATCTGACCTTTGGCAAGGAGATGTCATTAGACAGTGTGCACACTGCAGGCAGCGTGGCTTTGCCCCGAAGGACAGCGTGAGAAGCAGCAGGGGCTGAGGTGCTCTGGGGTTATAATGCAGAGATCTGCACATTCTGGGCACATGTCACCTGTGTAGCAAATAATGCCCATTGTCCTTGGCAGGAGAAGAGGGTGCACACACTCTGTGCAGCTCAGGAACCTCGCCAGGTCGGGGAGACATGTAAGATGTGGCTACAGCCTCTCCAGGTCCTGGGTCTTCTGCAGATGCACCTTTGCCCTTACTCTGGATAGTCCAGACTTGGCAGAGGAGTTATTCCCAGGCTGTGGTAATGCTCCTTTACTAAGGGCTGCTTTAGTGTCTTTGAAATATCTTACACATAACTTGCTTCCTTTTCAAGTGAGATCCACCTGATAAATACTTCTGTTTACTGTTAAACTGCCTTGTGTTCCTCATTGTTGGCAACACAAAGCAAGGCTGGTAAATTTTAGTTCTTAATTAAGGCTGTGCTGAGAGTTAAGGACTCTGTCATAAATACCCATTTCATTGCCACGTGCAAGAAGCTAGGGGAGCATTGCAGACTGTTTGAGTGTGAGCTACAAAACAGGAAAGGAGAATTTATATAACTCATCCACCAGGTACCCTTAAATTCAGCATTGATTTTCCTCTAGTGCATGCCATCTCCCAGGCAGACTCCTGTTCTCTATTTATGTCTGCTGAGCAGGTAGGCAGGATAGCCAGAACCAGGATGGACCATCCAATGCTTTGCATTTTGCACTTTGTGGGAAGGAAGCTGGCATGGCAATAACATGACTGCAGAGGCAGCTGAAGGGAGAGACTCTTCTAGAGCAAGGCCCTGGGACTATGAGGATCTTGCTTCTTATAGATAAAAGAGACATCAGCTGGGCTTCTGTGAATATTTACAAAAATAATAATAGAAGGGAAAAAATACATCTGCTACATATCTCCATAAACGTTCTTCTCTCTGCATAGGTTTCTGACATTAAATCGTTGCTCAGTCAAGAAACTGGAATTGCCTAAGGATAATCATATTGACAAATCAAAGAGCTGAGAAAAGACAAATGGGGAAATTATCAAATCTGTCATATTTGTAATTTTTTATGCATTGCATCCATCAGAGGATTTCATCTTATATCCATCAAAATTAAAGCTCCCTCCCTCCTTGTAATCTCTTCTGAAAATAAATCACTTTCTACCTTAAGAAGCAAAATCGAGAGCTAACAGCTTTGAGTTATTAAAGATGCTGCAGTTAAACACAGGGTGCTATTCAGCAGACAGGAGTGTTCAACAGACCATGCCAGCTTCTGCAAACATTGCCCATGTCTCTCTCTCTCTGTAAGCACTTTCCCTGCTTCAATTTGTGGTTTGCAGAAATTGATAGCCCATTAGTAGGTATCTTAGGTCATCATCCTGTTAATAGCTTCCATGGTTTAATCAAGTACACGACAAATACTACTAACCCTTGTTAATTCCCAAGTTCTTATCCATGAGAAAGGCTTAGCGTGGGCAATGCTCTTTGTGCCGATGGAGTTTGTACATGTAGGCATTTTATTTCTGCTGCTCTCATTTAACCTGTTCACGCCTTTTGAATTTGAGGAATGGAAATACAAAATGGAGGGAAAGAAAATAAGATGGGGACCAGATGTGACTGGTAAACCTACTTCCATGCACCACAGCTTCCTAAAGACTAAACAAAATTGCTGAATGTCATGCAGAGGGACATAGGAAACTAGCTTTGCACAGCTTTAAATCTCTTGTTTTAATGACTTGTTAGGCAAGATTCAGAATTTCTGAAGTGTTCCATGTCAGAAACTCATTGGCAATGACAAAGCAAATAAAACAAAGAATGTTATTGAAGAATGTTATTCAAACCACCTTCATGCTCTTTCATCATATGACAATTTTGATTTTTGTCTAAATATGATAAGCTCAGAATGAGTTAAAATTATTGTAGGCATCGTGTTTATTCTCCAAAATATAAATAATAGATTTATAAACTGTTTTCTAAAAAAGTAACATATATTTTCTGTCCCTTTTACATGTTAAGGTAGAATATTTGTCAATGTCATTTTAATGTTTTAAAACTTTTGTCAAATCATTATTCACAAACATGTTTGATTATTTGCTTGTTTAGTTCTGAGCAAATACTTTAATGGGGAAAGTTGGAAAGATTATTCAAATATTATTATTCTATTCAACTAATTCTGGTTGAGACTCAGCAGAAGGCATGTTTGCTGAAAATATACTGTTCTAGCATTTTAATTCACAGAGACTGGAGAAAATTACCCAAAGCTTTTGGTTAGATAGTATTAGGCTGTAGTGTAAAAAATAGAATCTAAAATGAAGGAGGAGTGTTTGTCTCCTGGCAGATTTGTGTTCAAAGGGGAGACCAGAGCATGCCTGCAGCCTGGATCATTTTGCTAAAAAGGTGAAAACCTTTAGGGTTTTGTATGCTTTTTACAGCAAAATTGCAGCAGACGAGGAGAGGAAAATAGCAGATCCATGAAAGTTAAGACAAGGGGCAGCTACTGAAAATAAATATCTTAGAGCCAGGTGCTGCTCCTCAGCAGGGCCCACAGTGTGCAGAGCACTTGCCCCATGGCCAGAGGACAGCCCATGACTATGCCCAAGCCACCCAGCTGGGCAGGGGAGAGTCCTTGTTCCAGACCCTTTGCATGAGCTATTCCAGTCCTGACTCCTCCAGAGAAGTAGCATTTCCTAAGGCTGTAGCTTGTGCTGTACCTGATCTGTAGATTAATGGAGTTCAGCAATCTCAGCTGTTAATCTCCCTCTTTTCAGGAACATGATATGTATACTTATTTACACTCCCACTGCTACTCATGAATGTATAAGCAAGGAACAAAAATAAAAATAAAAAATGAGACTCATGGGAACTCTGATTTCTGATTAGAAACACTGCACATCTCTTATAATTTTGGCTCACAGAAGTTAATAGAAAATGAGATCAAAGGCAGCTTGTGTTTACCAATGGTAGATCACACCAGACCAAGCTTCTTTGATGTACTGAGAGATCAGAATAGGAAATGCAGATCTCATCTATCTGAACTTCAGGAAAACATTTAATGTGCTGTCACTTGGGACCATATCTGCAAGATAAATGGTAAAGGAACTCACAAGAGAAATGGAAAAATGCATGAAGTTTGGAACAAGATAGATGACAAACTGATTCTGTTGAAAAGAAAATTGCTTTACCGGAAGGAGGTTAGTCGTAGAGATTCTTGTGGGTTTGTGGTGGGTTAGTCATTCTGTAATAGCACACTGTTATTTCCCCCTCAACCCAAGAGGTTCCTGAGGGATTTTCTTACCAGGTGCTCCAGGGCTGCACAGCAAATGAATGCAATGCTGCCCTGGACCCTGAGCTGCCTTACTCAGCCGGTGGGAACCAGTGTTACAAGGCAGCTCCCTTCCTTCCTCCTGGGCAAATCCTCCCCTGGGCTGCAAGTGTATGCTCCAGAGAGGGTTCAGTACCCAGCAAACGCAGGGAAGGGAATGCCTCCCACTTCCCTTCAGCATGGACACTTTCAGAAGAGTTTTCAGGGCTGTACAAACACCACAAAAATCTTCTGGACTCAAGTCCAATTGACAGATTGACAGCATTGCCAAGTCATCTGTGGACTCATTAAGAAAATAGGTTCCTGTGCTGAGCAGAAGCAAACAACAAACACAGAAAGAGAGCTCTCATCCTAACTTTAAAATGTTATTTTTAGTTGATATTGGCATGACGTGACAAAGCAGAAGGCTGCAATATCATTCAGGAGGATCTGGGGAACTTTAGGGCATGGAGTCAAAGCAGTGTGATGATCTTTCATCAAATATGTTGTAAGATCCTGCCCCTTGGACCTGCAGTGAGATTTGTGTTGCAGACTGTGAGTGGATCACCTGAGGAGACGATGAACCAGGGATTTATTTTCAAATAAATAAAGGTGTCTAGAAAGTATTGTCTTAGCTCCTGGGGCAAGTCCAGCAGAGGAGGAAGATGATGAAGGGATGGGAGCCCCTCACTTATGAGGAAAGGCTGAGAGAGTTGGGCCTGTTCAGCCTTGAGAAGAGACAACTGAGAGGGGACCTCAGCAGTGTCTATCAGCCTCTGATGGGAAGGCATAAAGAGGATGGAGCTAGGTTCTTCTCAGTGGTGCCAAGCAATAGCACAAGAAGCAACAGGCAGAAAATGATGCACAGAAAGTTCCACCTGAGTATGAAGAAAAAATTCTATACTGTGCAGGTGACCTTTCACTGGAACAGGCTGCCCAGAGAGGTGGTGGAATCTCCCTCTCTGGAGATATTCAAGAACCATCTGGACACAATCCAGTGCCATGTGCTCCAGGATGACCCTGCTTGAGCAGGGAGGTTGGACCAGGTGACCCACTGTGGTGCCTTCCAACCTGACTCATTCTGTGGTTCTGCACTAATTTTAGCAAAGAGAACAGAACATGTAATGACATCTTCCTTGTGCGCCTTTTCTGAAAGGGCATAAAGCCCTTGTCCCTTGCTTTGAAAAAGGGAAGCAAATGAGTACCAGTGCACAGAAGCAGACATGATGAGGGAACTGACAGCTTCTTTTAATGAGAGAATCATTTAAAAGTTTAACTTAATTAGCTCAGCAGAATCAAAGCTGAAACAAGAAACAATTATTCTCTGTAAAGCTATCAAGACCAAACCTCAGGGAAGGAAAAGGACTTTTAGCTGACACAGCAAGACATAGAAATAACCTGGCCATGAATATATTTAGTCTGGAAAATAGGGAGGAAATAACTACCAGGAAGCAGGTAAAGGCAAAAAAAAGGGTATGCACTTTTAGGACAGTAGCTACTAAGAAGATGGAAGGGCCACCTAGAGCACCACCATCCTGCAGCAGAAAAAAGAAAACATGAGTAGTCAAAAGGCATTTCTAGTTTGCCGCTGGACATACAGAAGCCAAAGGGATACCAAATTGCATTGCAATTAGGTAAAACCATCTCTTAATGGGAGAGACTGCTCTCAAAGCAGTATGTTAATACTGCGGTTAAAAGGCCAGTCCTACATCAGAGCAAGCAATTCCTCAGCTCTGGGGTTATTAGTGAAACTGGAATCACATCTATCTGCCCCTTTTTGGACCCTCTTGCTCCTAAAAGCAACAAATGAAAAGAATGGCAATAAGAGCAGCAAGTCTACAATAAGAACTTCAGCCAACATTCAGATCCACAGCTGGAGCTGAATTGCAGTGGCAGAGGGTTGGTTACAAATCCTCCGTGCTGGAAAAAAATGCAGGACCTTTTAGAAAAGCTTACATATACTTTTGCTATGAGTTATTCAAACTCCAGGTAGGAAGTGAACAAGGCAATTTGAAGATGAAAAGATCTCTGGACATTACCACAATGGCATCCTGACATGCCTTGCTCTCTTGCCTGCAGACTTGAGACCTTGTTTTGGACACGTGTCTGTCTGTAAGGATCCTCTCCTTAGCAGAGCAATTGGATCACTGCTGAGGGGTGCCATTTGAGCCATAGCCCCCCTGGCTGTGGCTGAGGACAAGCTGTTGCACTTCTGATTAATTCCCAAAGTAAAAATGATTACAAGCTTTGTGCAGACCACAAGATGGCACAGATGTAGTAGCTATATAGAACTGCATAAGGCAGCCCAGCATGAACAGATTAGAAATAAAAATTAAGTTAAAGTATAATATCAAGTTAGAGTGGAGCAAAAAATGTCCTGTTCTGGTGAAAAAACTATACTTGAAGGACAGTGTTCTCTGAGCTCATAAACAACAACAATGCTGAAATCTGTTATTTACAGTGAATAACTGCTTATATATTTAGAATGAAATAACTGAAAGCAGAAATTACTTTTGAACAAGGTAATCAGTTTTGTATGAGATCTAACAGAATCTTGTGATTTTAGATTCTTTTCAGTCAAGTGGTACAATCATTATAGAATGGCTTTTTATTGATCTATTTTCTTAAGCTGGAAAATTCTTTAATACCAACAAAGCCTGTCTATTCTACAGACAATTCCATTTGCAACCATTTTCAATTTTTGAATAGCAAAAGAGTTTGAGAACAATCCCTAATTAGATGCCACATACCGATGACCTTTTGAAAATAGCCTTTTTATGACTCAACCACAGGGCAATGAATGCACTCTGTGATACAATAAAGTTAGTGATATGGATTTATAGGTTTCAGATTCACTGCTCTGAAGGTGTGCCACAAGGGACTGGACAGTATAGGGGTACTGCCTCCAGGATATTTGCTTTTATTATTCCTTAAATACTGATGACTTTCTCTGAGGTAAAGAGAAGCAGACGTATATCTAGAACTATGCAGGGAGGAGGAATTACATTATATCTCTATTATGGATCTTTTAAACAAAAATTATGTGATTTATAATTTTCATCAGTGAGTTTTGCCATTTGTCTTGCAGCTGTTAAGCATCTAGCATAACAGACGAATATTCCATGGTTAAGATTTCTAGGAACGTCTGCAATAAAAATATTTACTTTCTATCTATGTTCTGCCATGTTTGTCAATAATTTTCACAAATGTCAGACATCTGGGGAGGTCCCTTTATGGCAGAATAATCGAAATGTAAGCATAAAGTCATCTAAATACTGATATACATGTATATATATATGTATATATATATGTATATATCCAAAAATTTATGTCTGCCAGAAATATCTAGATCTAGTAATCTAATCTATATCCAAAGAGAAGGAAAGTAATACCTCCATTATTCACTTCTGTAGTAAATCAGAGCTCCTGATTAGCATTCAAATGAAAAACTGACCTTTCCAAATTTGCTGCATTTCATCTAGGCAAACTGTTCTCTGACTTGTACAGTGAGGAAACTCATAGAATTTTTTTTTTCAGTGAGGAGACTCACTGTATTTTTTTTTTTCATGAGATCTGAAACTTTAATTAACAATTTTTTATTTGGGTTGAGAGCCTTTCTTAGGTGAGTAACTGGGAAATGCCTATGATTGTTCTTTTTATGCCTGGGATAATATTTATAAGGAATATCCCAGTAAGTAAATGATTTGTACAGTCTCAGAAAGTTAGAAACACCTCTCACAGTGAAACACATACAATGTCCCTGTTGTTTATTGCATCCTTTGATGATTGTGTTTTGGCTTTGGTAGAGAATACACATCCAAAAATCTTGTTTACAGTTCCGTGTTTGTGTTGCAGGGAGCATATTCTGAAATCAAATGCGTATCTGTACAATTTTGTTTTCCTGCCCCTGTCTTTATAGGTAAATGCATAGAGGAGCCTTCTCTTTTCCAGGCTGAACAGTTACAGCTCTTTCAGCCTCTCCAGGCCAGCTGGAGGTCAGTCACTAAAGTGGGGCAGCACAGGGACTGATGCTGAGACCAGTACCATATAGCATCTTCATCAGTGATGAGGATGGTGAGACATGGTGCACTCTCAGCAAGTTTGCAGATCATTTGTGGATCCAGGGGCTCCTAGGTGTACCAGTGCTACTAAATTCTTTGTCTAGGACTCTACAGAACAGGGCCAGGAATTTAACCTCGTTGTCTTTGGGCTGGGCTAGCGCTGCGGCATTGAACCAGGGCCCAAAGGTCTGGCACCAGGATAATGGCAGCATTAGTGGGATGTGTCTGTCCAAGTCACTTACTGTTATTCTCAATCTCAAATCCCATCTATAAGAGGAAATTCTCTGGGAGTATTTTAGGTAGAATTTCCCCACAGAAACTCAGTGTTCAGAAGCAAGTCAAAACTTCGACATTCGTTACCAGAAATTATTTCAGTTTCTCATACAGAGTTGCATTTGGATGAAAATTTCTCTAAAGCTATGTTCTGTTTGGATTAAGGATTTGATTCTGCCAAATAGCAGAAGTGATTCTTTATTTCAAGTAAACATGTATTAATTCTTATATCAAATATTAAACTATTAATTGTATTAATTATTATTAAAATCAATAACAGATAAAGTCACATCTCTCCCTCCTCTTTTTACATTTATTTGCATTATTCTCCCTAGCTTAGGACTAAGCATGATAACAACTGGAGAGCAGACAGTGCTTGGCACTGAATTCTCTGGCAATATAAAATTGCTAGAGACATTTTTTTTTTAAATAGATGGTGCCGTATTTGCTCTTTCTGCAAGAATTCAGTTGCCCCCAAAGATGCACTGAAAGCAAAACAGAGTCTCATCTACAGTTGTAGCATTATGATCAAAGCATCAGTCAAAAAGGCCCTTTGCTTTCCTTGAGGTAAGAAGATGTTCCACTAGGCTGTGAGCACTGCCCACTCAGGGGAGAGGGTTTTGCCTGCATATTCTGAGCTGTCAGCATTGCTGCAAGAGGTGAAATCACTGAATTGTTGTAAGCCACGAGGTCATTTCAGACAGCAGAATTTCAAAAACTGCCAGGGATTTTCAAACTGAAAAGCAAAGAAAAGAGCTGGAATCATCACATGAAGTACTGTTTCACGGGAGATGTATATCTGAAGATCAGCCTGGGAAAGGTAGGGAGAAAATTCTTTGGTTCAGAAAACCATTGGAATAATACAATTGCTCTTTTTAAAAAATCTCAGACCCAGCTCCAGAAATGAGTTTGAGATACTCTTCTCAGATCCACGATCTTTTTATTGGATTCATGTAATTAAATCCCAGTTGAACAGGAAGGACAGTGGCCTACACCTAGAAAAATATTTGGGCACCTAAAGCAGAGCTCAGGCACTGAAGCTTTGCCAAAGTCAAAACCATGACTCCATGTCACAGGTCTCAGACTCTGTCCCAGATTGCTGCACTGTCTGTTGTATGTGTATATGTGCTCATTTCCAGCCCATGCCTGAGGCACAAGTCCTCTGGCATTTTTCTCGGTGGCAGTCCCAGTAACAGAACACGTTACATATAGGTTGCCATTTGAAAGGAGGGCACATACACATGGAAGAAACTGTAGTTATTTACACACTAGCCTCAAGCCTTCGAATAAATTAACCAGACTCCTAAAAGTACTCTGTAATCAACGGCTTCTTCTGAACTCTTATAGACCAGGACCCTTAAGACTGGAATTAACTCTTTGGGGGAGCCTCATTCCCATCTTCACCTGTGTGGGAAACTGTTCTTCCAGGCTTGATAAACAATTAGTGACTAAAGCTCTGCAAAACAAATAACCTTATGATCCCTGCTCTTAGGGGGAACAGAGCAGGGGTGTATGGACTGCTCAGGACCATTGCTTATACCTGAGCTTAACAAGTACTGTGAACTGAACTTCTTTGGGTTTGGATTAAATATATGCCATGGTTTAGAAACGGTACTTCCAACTCACGGTCCCCTCCGAGACTCCCCAAAAACCACACACCCACTCCCCTTTGCCCCTCCCCTCCTCCTCTTCCCGATTCACTGTGATGGCATTGAGAATTGGAGGCACAAAAGGCAAAGATCACAGGTTAAGGTAAGAACAATTTACTGGAAAAATAAATGAGATAAGAAAATGAGCACTAACAGCAACAATACTAAAGACAGAGATTGTGAGAAAAGAAACTATTCACATGGGGGAAAAGACCGCAATAATAGAAAACACCATGTTTTCTCGAATGGAAGGAATCCTTTTTCTCGGAACAAGTGTCCCTTTCCCTTGCCCCCAGCAACGACATGAGGTGATTCTGAACTACCTCGGTGCCCTAGCCATGCCCTTTTACCTTTTTTTTTTGTGGGAATGTTGAAAATACAAAGAAAAAACGTACAAGTTTTTCACCGTGCTTTCACGCTGTTTTGCTTCTGACCCTTGTATTTTGATCCTATCCTTAATTCTTTCTCTCACATCTTATGAGTAAATATCTCCCTTATCTAACCAGTCTCACAGCAGGCTTTTTCTCAACAAGAGCCACAGTCGCTGCTGGATGCCCCTTTACCCTCGCTCCTCCTCCTTGGCCAGGGGGTGCAAACCCAGCCTCATGAAGCACCCTGCTGCCTCCACAAATGGCCGATTGTTTTGAGTCATTAACCACTAACATTTCAGTCTCTCACAAGGGCTTTACATTATATTTATCTTCCTGGTGGTTTAAGAAGGAGCTCCAATCCATGCAGACTGCTGTTCAGGCTCACCTGTTGATGTTTATCCCCACTGTCTGCACTGACTTGCCATTGAACTGCCCTGTGGCTCCAGTACAGCCTTTGTCTGGTTTTCTGGTCCACCACCAAGTGGATATGGGACCAGAGGGAAAGGAGGAGGGCAGGAAAGCCATGGGAGCAGACTCAGGCCTTGTCCCAGGAGGGATCACAGAGAGAATAAAGTGAACTCCCAAAGCTGGGAACCTTCAGGTGATTTTCACCTCATGAACTCTACCTAGCCCCACACTCCTGTGTAGGTGGCTGACCTAATGGTTTTCCAGGCACACCAACACTCCTTCTGGGATTTTGTACATCTGCCCTTGCTGTCACTAGCACAGTTACCTTATCTTATAGAGGAAGACATACTTTTTCATCATCAGAGTCCAATTCCTAGGAACACCAAGCTGTAAAGATACTGGGTCCTCACTTGGGTCAGATTAGTCCATGTATGAGACACAAAGTAAAGGAAAGGAAAAGGGGACTCCTGATTCCTCTGTTTCTGCTCATATTAGAAGCCGTGGCAACAAACATACTAAATTTGAATTTTCTCTATTTTTACTTTATGACCAGGAAAAGTTATGAGGGAGCAACTACAGGGGCAGCATTTGAGGTTGGCCTACAGAGCACCAGACCAGATGGTCAAACCGTGACAAAACAACAGGTTCTGAAAGCTGAAGGGGGACTCTGTATTATACTAACTCAGCCCTTTGGATATGTACATGTCTGCTCCTGCAGTGAAAAAAAAAGACCATAAAGCAGATCCATTCCCTTAGCCAAGTGCAAATAGTTCTGTTCTTCTGCTAGAAGGTTAAATTTTGACATAAGCATTACACAGTGTTTTTCCTGTCAGTTAGAGGCCATGCATACAGAGTGTGGAATCACAGAGTGGTTTAGTAACTTGATTAGACACTTGGACAGCTTGATTTCCTCGGTAAAAAGGAAGTTTTGCTGTTTATCTATCTCAGCATCAATGGCTCTTGTTGCACATCACAGTCCACTGCGCAGTGAGTGGAAGGTAGCTCTTGCTACCAGCTTTCATATGTTTGTTTTTCCCAGATTAAAGGGCAAAATCATTACACACTTGGCTGACCACTTCATTTCACATGAGGAAAGATGCTGGTAAAGTAGCTGGTTTCCAAATAAAAGTTTAATGATTTGACACACAGCAAGAAAAAAAAAAAACAACAGGCTCTTTTAGGTTTTATCCTCAGACACATAAGGAACAACTTCTATTTCTTGTAATAGATGGCGAGCAGCACTGTCTGTGTCTGCAGAGGGGAGCATGTCACTGAGTGCTGACCTTTGCTAACCCCACCTGGGCAGGTCACAAAGTCATCATCGTCCCAGTAAGGCAGTACCTGTACTCCCACATCACAGGGATTCCCCTGTGCATTCCCCTCTCCTCCCATCCTGCTCAGAGGGAGATCATTGAATGAATGTGGATCCTAGTAAAATTCAATGCTCTGATTCTGCTTGTGGCATTAAAATTGAGATATTGCTTCAGGTAATTTTAAAATGGTATAAAAACTATCATCAGTAAGTTTCAATATACTCTACTCGCAACTTTCTCATATAATAAAAATCCTACAAGACATTTCTGATTCTTATGTTTTAATTTTTACCCTAAAAATATCAAGATGGCACAACATTTTTTCTTACCATTTTGAAGGAAGATTTGTCTAGACAAATAAAATATTCTTAGTGAATGTTAAGGCTAATCAAAAAGGAAAGATACTGGTTCTTCATCAAAAGTCTTTTTATTCCAAGACAGAAATTAGTCAAAAAAGTTGAATATGTTAATTATTAATGATGTTGTTATAAAAGTTAACAAAACTAAGCCCATCTATAGTCTAAAGAAACTTTTTCTTATTTTCACTCATCCTCCTGGCTCTTGAGACAACCTTTGGAATTTTTTTCTTCTTTCCTCTCTCTGGAAAAAATATATTCCCATACTTCCATCATAAAAATCAGATTAAATAAAAGCCTTTCAGTATTACTAAAAAGCAAAAATAGCCTGAGATGATCTTTCCATCCCTTTTTCACACCACCTTTTTGAATTGAGATAAAAATTGCTCACCCTGTGAAACGCCTTGTCTTTTCAATTGGACAGTTCTCTCTTCCATCTCCCAGGTTTTCCTCTGAAATGTGGAAAGGGAGGTGAGAAAAGAAGAAGCTTTCAAGTCACACCACGGCTGAGGCTTTTCATCCATGAAGGTGTTTTAAAACAAAAACTTCACTCTAATTTTTGTCAATAGGCATAGTATCGCATATAGTAATCAATAACTGTAGTATATAATATATACCACTGTTGTAATAGAAGATGTACAATTGCAATGCCGTCTGCTCGCGGTGGGCGGTGGGAGCATCAAGTCACAGCGCCTTGTTACACGATGTCCATGCAATAACTTCTTGGCGCGGGCCTGCAGGAACCCGGAGGGAGCTCCCTCCGAGCTGCTTCCCTTCTCCCCCAGCCGGGACCCTCTTCCTCTCCTGCCGAGCCCGCTCCTGCCCCATCCCACCGCTCCCGCTCGCTTCCCCGCAGCAGCCCCTGATTGTCGGCCAGGCCGCTTGGAGGGATATATTATATTCAAGCATCCTATAATGCATCCCGAGCGCTTTTGCAGAGCGCAGCTGTTGGAGTCCCCGCACCGCGGTGTGGGAGCACAGAGCCGCCCGATCACACCCCTGCAAAGCCGTGACCTCATCTGCCGTCTGGGGTCTCGGGGCTTTCTTGAGAAAGATCTCCCCAAAGTAACCGTGCGGAAGGCGAAGACAGCCAAAACTATGGGGTGCAAACGCGGCCTGACAGGCCGCCAGAC
>VXBQ01004650.1:272203-368502 GCA_013400175.1 Phainopepla nitens
TTCTCTCTCTCCTTTTATTTCTTCTTTTCTTATTGTTTTCTTGTTTTGTTTTGTTTGGTTGGGTTTTTTTTGCCTTGAGCTGTTATCTCCTCCCTCGGTGGAAGGGGGTGAAGCCCAGTGGGACGGTGGATCTTCCACCTTTCTCCTTCTGTTTCTCCCCCCTTTCCCTTTCCCTTTCCCTTTCCCTTTCNTTCCTTTTCCTTTTCCTTTTCCTTTTCCTTTTCCTTTCCCTTTCCCTTTCCCTTTCCCTTTCCCTTTCCCTTTCCCTTATCCTTTCCTTTTCCCCTTTCCCCTTCCTCTTTTGCATCTAATGGCTGCACGTGTGAAGAGAGCAGGTTAGTGTTTGGAGGTGGCTAGGAGAGGTTCTGGGTGAAAAGAGTCAACCTTTCCAAATAAGTTGCTTCAAATTTTATTGTTTTTATTTGGACTGGGGTGCTTTTCACTGGAGTTTTTCACCCTATAAAAGTTTTTTTTCAGTAACCATGCAGGTACTTCCCATTCCTTTAGACCCTGATGAATGTGTGGTGCCCAAGGTCACTGTGCAGAGAATCCTGAGCCCGTCAGCCCTTTGAGGGTGAGCCCAGGGAGGTGCCCTGATGTGCACCTGGCCACACAACCCCCGAGAGGTGCTGTGCTAGACTGTCACCAAGGGCTCAGCATCTTGCAAGGTGCAGCTGTAAAGTTGTTGTGGTTGTTTTTTGGTTTGGTTTGGGGTTTTTTGGGTTTTTTTTGCCTAAATTTGCACAGCACAGGGCATTCCTTTGTTCCAAGGCAAATCCTTGGAACAAGGTAAAAGGCAAACTCCCACACAAAGATCTTCAAGGTATCCCCTGACCTTGGTGAGACCTACAAATCTTGAGACTAACTCTTCTATCAACTCTGATCCACTTCAGACCAGCTCTTGTATTGGTGTTATTCCATATCAGCTGAAAATGGCATGTCCTATATTAAAGGACTCTTTATCTAGATGTTTTCTCTAATATGCTCACTTCAATTTCCCCAGCCTTGCCCAAATTATTTCAAGCAACCCTCATCTGCTCATCTCCTGATTTCTCTAGCCTCCATAGGAAATCATTTAAATAAGAGTTTTTATTGACTTCTCTTATTTCAATTCAAGTGTATATTGAAAATGCAGATTTTTTTTATTTTTTTTCTCAGAGATACCAAAGAAATGGGAGAATTACAGTCATACATCACAAAAACAGAAGAGAAATGTAAGTTGCCAGGAAAGAGTTAAAAAACATTAAATGGAGCCAACTCCCCAATTTAACTCAGCACACTGAGTTAGGAAACTGCACATGGTCAGACTATCTGATAAACTGAAAACTTTTGATTTCACTAAAGTAGAAAAGATAATTCAAAATGAAGTAGTTTTATTTTCAGCATTTTCTTAAAACAGCATCAGGTTCATATTTATAGGAAAGCAGATACCTTTCACAAACCTATAGGAGGAAGGCTGTTTCTGTTATTGTCCTCTTATACCTGGAGGAAAACCTTATATCCAAACCATGCCTGCTTCAACACAGGGGCTGGACCCTGGGGGCCCTTCCTGCCGTGAGAGTACATTCATGTCCCAGATATTTTAGATATTTGGGGGTGTGTAGGTGTGTGATTACTCCTCAGTGAAGTACTCCACCTATATAAACACATTTAAATTAGACCAGGCGGCAAGAGGTTTGTTGTAAGGCTGCACAGAAAGGGCAGGCACTGAGGTCCTGATCCCACTGGGAAATAGAACTATGGAATCATAAAATGGCATGGGTTGGAAAGGATCTTAAAAACCATCCAGTTCCAAAGCCCCTGCCGCTGGCAGGGACACCTTCCACTGGACCAGGTTGCTCAGAGCTTCCTCCAACGTGGCCTTGAACGCTGCCATCCACAACCTTGCCGGGCCACCTGTACCAGTGCTCAGCACCCATACAGTAAAGATTTTTTTCCTAACATCTAATCTAAGCCTACTCTCTTTCATTTTGAAGCCATTCTCCATTGTCCTGTCACTAAATGCTCTTATAAATAATCTCTCTCCAGAGAGAGAGACCTAATGAGAGTGATATATGATTGCTAAAGCAACCTCCTCCCTGGTCTTTTGTCAAACTCCCTCTCAAGTGTCTAAAGGATTTTATTATTTCCTTAGTATTTGGGGCCGGGGAGTTAATTAATTAATTAAAACAAATTGATATGAACTTTAAATAATAATAATAAAAATAATAAGTACATAAAGTAATTGATTTTAAATCAATTTTAAAATTACTTATGCGGAAACTTTTGCCATTCTTGACCCATGGTTATGGGATATTTCTATTTGATTGAAACTCCACTGCTACATCCCTTCAAAAGTCCAGTCCTTATACTGAAAATTGAGTATGAATAGGGAGGGAAAATATCATCTTACTAACTATATTTCAAATTTTATGTGCCATAAATTTGATCCAATGCAAATTTCAGCTTAGAAACGGTCTGTGAAGTCCGGGATGTGGGTCACAACTCAGTTGGTTCCCTGCCAACCCCACCCTACAGAAAACAGCCGTGAAGGTGCCCAACAGAGCTTGGCACTTGCATCCATCTTGTCTGGTTTCACTTCTAGGAGCACAGCAGTCATGGCATGTGCTGGAGAAGCTGTTTAAATGCTACTAACCTTTTAATAAACCAGAGAATGTTTCCATTGCTGTCAGCTCTCAAAAATATATGTGCCCATTTTGAAGCACTTCACTGATATTCACAGCAGCAATAGAAACTACATTTGGAAGATTTGCTTTCTTCCCTTGCCAGCACTTGCTGCAGCATTTTCTGGATGACTCCCCACTGCAGTTCAGGCTGAAGTAGCCTGTGACACTGAGTCTGATCCCTTCGTGCCATCCAGCTCCTCTCCTGACATCCCTTTGCTTCCTCCACCCACACAAACCATGAGCCTTTCTCACCATGTCAGATGCTCAGCACATCCTCCCAGCCATCATTCTTGCTCTGCTTCTTTAAAGCCACTTCTCTCAAACCTGAATCCAGTATCATGATAGCCATATGGTAACAGGTTTTGTGCCTGAGCATCATCCTTGTAATCTATAAACAAACTAGAAAATAAAGCTGGTCCTTGTTATGGTCTTGGGTTTTAGTGCACACAGCAAGGGAGGAGTTAAAAAAAGCATCACTCTGAAGGAGGGATTCAGACATACTAAGAACTTCAAAATTTTATGCAGCCCTGTGAAAATGTGATGTAGAGCCCAAACTATAGATGTGTACTAAGAAGAACATTTTTTGTTATTAACCCATACAAAAGAAAAAATTGACTGTGTTCTTTCTCTCTTTTTGTTTAGATATTAAGAAGAGCAGACAAAAATGGTAAGATTGCTTGCATGTCTTGCCCCCTTCCTTTGGAAAAAAGAAACCATCATTAATTCAGCGTTTTAAGTCATGTTTTAAACATCCTAACAGAAAAACCAGACATCTCTCATGTCATTTTATGTTTCCTGCAGATTCAGTGCCATGTATTATGCTGTGCTCTGATCTTCCCTTCTTTAAAGACAGATCTTATGCTTTCACAATTTGACATTTGTGTTTGATTCCCACTTTGGGTGCATGCAGGTGTTTTCTGGTGACACTGACTCAAGAAAGTTTGAAATAGTTGTTAGTAGCTCCATCTTCCTACTTTTTAAAAACACCACAGGCTACATCCAGTAACCAGACTTGTTTTTATATTTGTTCAGTGTGTCAGTAGGAAGAATAAACCCTTGAATCCAATTCACATATTTATTGCAAATAACTCATAAGGTTTTTATTACCAAGAGAAGCACTGAACAGTGTCAAACCCACAGATCAGACAGGTTTAACCCTGACAAGTAATTACCAGTCCAGTCAATCCTCAGAAAACAGATACAGTGTGCATTCAATAAAGAGAAAGCAAATAGATACCATTGAGAAAATTGGTGACAATAACTTAAAAGGAAGAACTCTTGTTCAGCAAGTGGCTACTGTACAGTTTGGAGGTATAACTGAGCATGTTGAATAACTGTTTATTGTTGCTGTGAGGGAAATCTCCCCTCCACGTCCACTTCTGGTTGCTATTCCTGCCCCAGCTCATGTGCAGCAACTGGCACTTCCCACAAGACCATGAGAGGCTCCTTCAGACAGCTCAGGAGCCACAGAATCCATCACTGTGAGAGTTGTTTGGTAGTGTTTTCTTGGTTATCCCCCTCAGTCAGCATTCCAGTTGTTTGCATGGGCAGTGAAGTTGCAAGTTGAATTCCAAGGTGAGGCCTGGCGTGGGGAGGAGGACTCCATGCACCTGCAGTGGTGCATCTCTAGCTTAGTTACCTGCCAACCACAGCAAAGCTCTGCTGGCATCCCCCTCAGGGCTGCTCGTGGTGCGTGTATATAATGTGAATAATGTGTGTGTATCTGCCCTGAAGATTGATGAGGGTCAGAGCACACGGCACAGAGCAGAACTCGCCACCCCTCAGAGTCTAAAAGAGACCCTGGAACTTTGTGTCCCTGCCCTGGACTTTGGGCTCGTGCTGTCCTGGCCCTGGTGGATCTGCAGCACTTTGGTGGTTAGGAACACTTCAGTCCTCATTTGGGTTTCCCCACAGCTCATTACTATACATTGCTTTGAAAATACAGGGAACAGCTCCCAATATTGGTGACAAACCTGCTTGTTCCAGATCAATACAAAACCCTGTCAGCCCCAGAGACTGTGGTCACTGGTATTCCTACCAGTATATGGTTTCTTTACAATATATTATTGGCAGAAAAGTGGATAAGTTCAGTCACTTCATTTCTATTAATTTAAGTCCATGAACTTGAAATTATTTCAGCTTTTAGGCCTTAATTGTGTTTGCTCAACCATCAATTGCCCATGGGACTTCTACTTTGCTAATCTAGCAATGCACAGGCTAGTGCCACATTGATAGGCAGATTTGTTGCAAGGCTGAAAAGTTAAGTACATTTTCAGAAAGGTTATTGGTTACTCAAAATGTTTACACTGTTGTCACCATAAATTATTAGCTTTGGTTAATGACCAGTCTACTTACACTTTCAGTGTCACCTTTCTGTGCTACAGGAAACCAACTATTGGCTTTCAGTAACAAATACTACATTACTGTCCATAACACAGCCTTGTTAAATTCTCCCATATACTTTTAATAGAAACTTCTCTGTTGTATTCATTCACTTTGTGAGATTAAAATACCTTCAAAGAAAACATAATCAAAAACTTTACTAGATTCTTGTTAGATGGCAAGGAAAAAATATATTAAAAAACGTGGATTGAGCTGATAAATAGGAATATTGTATAAGCATTTTTACTATGAATTTGTGGACTGTGGGGCTTCAGGTAAGCCTTCCACAGCAAGAAAGGACAAATATTCTTGCGAAGGCAATATAAAATGAGAGATCAAAAGAGCCAAGAAATTCTGCTGAAGTGCTGGTACTCAAAAATGCTACAATAATTTATGGCATCTGTGTTCAATTAAGAAAGTCCTTTATCAAACAGCCATGTGAATGAAGTCATACACATGGCTTCTTTCTTTGCCAGTCCAGGTACATATATCATTCTGTTACTGTCCTGTTTCTGGAAATATCAGCTATGCAGAGATTCCAGGAGAGAATCAGCTTCATAAACTTATCTGTAGTTCTTATTTCATGGCTGTGCAGTCTTGCTTTTCGTGGAGCAGATCCATACTCCTCCCATAACTGAAAAGGTCATATGATTTTATCAGAGAAAGAATAAATCATAGGGAAGGATTTTTAAGAACTATATGGTTCATAATATTGACAAAACCAACAAAAAATCCTGAAGGGGAAAAAGCAATTTCATAAAGGTGAGATGCTGGACACTGACCTTTTTGGAAAGGAGAAGTTTCAGGTCTGTATGTCAAAACAAAATTTTGGTCAGGTTTTGCTTTATAGAACTCAATGTGCTCAAAGGAAAACATGGATTTTACACAGAACTCATTTGGAAAAAATTCCAGCTAAAAGGAAAAATCTTCATTTGTTTTATTTCTTTTGCTATTTAAAGCAGAATAAAATTCATTTAATTCCTCTCAAAAAGTAAAATCTTGTGCCTAGCCTGCAAGGGGGGGAGCAAAGAAAGATGGGAAACTGGAACTGCTAAACACAATCTTTCCTAACAAAAAAAAAAAATTTACTTTCATCTCACAGGCAACAGTGGTTGCCTCACATACCTGTGAATGCAGCACCTGTATGTGCTTGTCTGCATGAGGTATCTTTTATCTCCTGATAAAATGGGGCACCCCATTAGCCTTGCAGTGACCTGCAGTCAAGTGAAATGATATCAGTTGTTGGTGAATGTCACCCAGGGGCCTCTTGTGACCATGCAGCTGTGACATGTGCCCAATTAGAATTGCCACCTGCCAGAATTCCCTCCTCTTAGCCCAGGAATGGAATTTCAAATGCAGACTACATTGCAGAAATCCAATCACAAACAGTCTGTCAAAATAGATGGGGAAAAAAATAAAAGGTAATAATCTACTGAGAATGCAACCCTTGATCTTGCAAGAGTAACCACCGTCCTTCAGCACGACAAAGGTGTCTCAACACTGATGGTTCAACACAGACCAAAGACAAGGAGCACCATCAAATAACCAGAGAAAAGTGCCCTGCCTTTGCTGGCATTGTGGTAGGGATCATTTCTCTTCCCAACCCTCTGGGGAAGAGGACCACTGCCTTTGCCTTTTACCAGAGTCTGTCTATCATCTCCAGCTCTGGATCTCCTCTCCTGCTCTGGAAACATGGCATGCTCTGGTGTCTGAGACTCCCCTTGGCACTTTTCAGTGTCCATCCACTCACACCTGGAGGGAGTGACTCCTAGCCCTGTGCCCCAGGAGGAGGAGCTCTCAGCTGTCTCTCTCCTCCACAAAATTTGAATTGGTATTTGATTATGGCCTTGTTCCAAACTTAACAGCTCCTGCCCCAAGCTCTTGTGTACCCCTAAGCCCTAAGGAGGGCAACTCTAATATGACAGGTTTGGAAAAGACAGTTTGTATATCAATGCTTTCATTGATTTGCAAATACAAGCCAGCTGTTATGAAAAAGCACTGAGTAAAACCTATACCTCAAACATTATTAAACATCCCAAGAGGAAGATATTTGAAAACAACATTGGTTATATCTGCTACAGAAGCAGACATTTTCATAAAAACCCCAAAAGCCTGAACCGTAAGGAACACTGTAAACAGTATGCTTCAGGCAGTCAGGAATGACTGCAAACAAATGAGGTAAAATTTTAAAAACTGACCAAACAAGACTAAAGCTCCATAGATTGGCAAACCTGAATATCAGCCAACCAGCAGATTTGCAACAGGATCTTATTAATGTCAGAATCATGTCTGGTTGGATTTTTTCAAAATTTATTTATAAATTTTGTATTTATGTCTGGTTGAATTCTTTTTCTCTGACATTTAAAACAAGCACTCACTGAAAGCTTTCTTTCCCCCATAAAAATATATATCTTTTTTTAATGTATTTGAACTAGGATCTGTAAAATGAAAAACAGTTAGATGAGACTAATCTTTGCATTCTCTCCTATGCCTTCATTCAGTACCCCTGATGTCCATGTTACAGAGCAGGGACACCAGGCTTTTAAATGTAGAATTCTGAAACTGTATAAAATACTGTGATAATACATGCAGTACATTGATTACAATACTCTGGGGATTTCAGCCCAGCTCTAAAACCGTGCAAACATTGGCCCAACCTAAACTGTGGTTCATCAATAAAGGATTCCTTAACATAAGGCAAGTGCAGCAGTATCATCCTGTCCCTTTCAGTGGTGTCAGTGACCAAAGGTTGATTCACAGATCATAGGCTTTTGAGCAACCCAACAAGATTTCCAGAAAATAACCAAAACTCCTCTGAACTGCTCCTGTATGATCATCAGGAGGAAATCTTGCAATGCCTACTCCAGAGTCAGTTTTGCAGAGATCAGAATAGGTGTTTTCCTATTCATTATTTATTGACAGTGCCATTGCAGAATAAACACTGACTTTGCAGGTGAGTCTTCCACCATCTTCTACCATCTTCTACCATCTTCTACCATCTTCTACCATCTTCTACCATCTTCTACCATCTTCTACCATCTACCATGTGTTGGCTCATGTGTCTGTAGGTGAGCTCTGGCAGGTTGAAAGCTCCCTCACTGCAGCAGTCCTCAGACCATGACTTCTCAGTGGCTCTAGCTTGTTGACCAGAGTGCTAGTTTATTCCGTGCCAGAGGATTAAGGCAATATGCCCCTGAGAGGCAGAGAAAGCATCTTGGAAAAGGGGTCTCTTGAATCTTCCCTAAAGTGAACTGTCAGAGTTTCCCTGCAGGCTCTCAAGATTGCCACTTAATGGGTTAAACTTTTTTCCAAGAAAAATTTTGGAGTTATACCAAAGCAAAGAATGCCAAGTCCTTGATTTCAGCATTTTTTACCTAGGCCAGTGTCTCCTAACCGGGCGCTATAACATCCTGACATCTCACAAGGTCTTCAGCTAGCCCAGAGACTGCCCCAGAAGCTCTGCTCAGTGTCAGCTGCATCAGTGCACGCGCCCTCCCCTCAGTACGGACTGGCCAGAGAGGTCACAGCGTGACAGGGTGACCCATCTCTTGTGTGACCTTTCTGGAGAAAAACAGCAATGTGCAGGAATCCCTTGGGGAAGCTCTATGCATCATGATACCCAGAGGAGCCAGGTCTGAGTGGCCCAAAGTGGCCAGGTTTGAGCTACAGATTTACTGAATGACTTTGCAGAGCACATTTTCTAAACAGAAGCCAGAGGATAGAAATTCTCTGAACTGTAGCATCCCTGATTTAAGCTCCCAAGTTACTCAGTGAATGGATTAGTAAGGCAAAACCCTTGCAGTAGCTCCCATGAACTCTCACCACACTGCTGGTTTGCTTCCTGACCATCTGGATCCACTGCAGACATTACCCTGCATCCTGTTTCAGAGCCCAGGCTCACCCTGGGGTGGGATTCCCTATCCCACACCCCTGGGTCCTTGAAATGCTGCAGGGCTGGACTCTGTGCTCCAGATCCCAAGAAATATTTCTATAGAAATAACCTAAACCCTCTCCCTGTCAGCCTTGGAATCACTTGGTTCCTTGTGTGAAGCTTTTCCAGCCTAACAGATGGAATAATGGCTCAAAATCCTCGTTTCTGATTATATCAACATACAATACAGATCAAAGTCAATAAAGCCCATGTCTCTGCTTTTTCTGATGCAGTCCCTTATGACTGAGACCTAGTGGATATTATTAGCATGCTCGCCTTGGCACACTGAAATTTGTTTTTTTGGCAGATGTACCTTGGTCTGATTCCAGCCTCAGGTCTGATTCCAGCCTGTGTGCCATGTGCCAATAAATCCCATCAGTTTTACCTTTTTGCATCTGGTTCAGTCCATCTATGTCTCTTGTGATGTCCCCCCCCCCCCCACAATACCTTGTTTTCTCTGTGTGTGGGGCAATATCTTACATCACTCAAGTAATCTGATCCAAACCTTTTACAGCAAGTGTGGACTGTCAGTTCCTTCCAAAGGACAAGTCCCCCAGCAGGTCCCCAGGAGCAGGTGAGCTGGGAAGAGGACCCACATTCTCACTGCCTTTGCTGTAGGTTCTATAAAGGCTGGTGGATTCAGAAATCCATAAAGGGCTGTCACAACACCCACAAGAGATTTAAAAACTAAGCTCCCATCAAGAATTGTGAGGGCCTGAATGGGTCTGGTTTTGGCCCTTGGCTTTTCCGAGGCAGAAGTGACTGCTTCATTTTGAGCACTGTCATTTCCTAGTCCCTGTTGTCCCTTCTTGGTGAATAAACACTTTCTGTCAAAGGGAGTCTTTCCATTTATTAATTTCACTTGTTGTTATAGCTTCCTTTGCTAATTGTTGGCCTACAATGGCAGAGATCTGTACTTATAGAGCCCCAGACCCTACACAACCTCACTGCCCTGGTAGTGTGCATGCTGCCAGCCTGGAGACAGGCTTGGCACAGTCTGATTGGGCCAAGACAGCTCTGAGGGCTTGACTAGCCAAATCACATCCTTCTAAGGTAAACCCCAGGGTGAGCTTCAGCCAAGTGTGGTTTTCCCCTCTGATTGCCAAAAACTCTTACATATGGCTCTTCCAAGTGCCATAGTTGGACTGGCTACCCTTCAGCCATGTAAGGTCCATCTCCTGTGGCTCCTGCTATGAAAAGACTGCTTTTTAACTGCTGGGAATGGCTCACAATCCTCACAGGACGCCCAAAATAGGGGGCAGGGGATGTGGTTTAGTAGTTCTCTAGCATTTGCTGGCATCTCTGTGAGACACCCTCCTTCCCTACATCACTGTAACTTCCTTCAAGGCTGTAGTCTCACCATCTGCCATTGTCTTTGTGCACACAGGCTCCAAATACATCTATGCCCTTGTCCATTATTTGCTCAATACCTTTTGACTTGTTGAAATCACCTTTCAACTCAGAGAGTGGGTGTGACTTTCCTCTGTCAGATATGCTGTTCTCTACTGAAGTCATGAGCTATCCAAAGCATACCCTGGAGAATATACTAGTATTTCTGCAGCAGACTGGCTGGGAGATATCCCTTGGGCATATTTTATGCAGAAAAACATCTATCCAATAGACAGGTGAATTTTACTGAAATAAATGTGAGAATGCAATTGTAACCTGAAGGAAAGCTCCTGTAAACCACTGTGTGAATCTATTTCTAAATTTGCAAATGCAACGTGGGGAGATTCATTTTATTGTTTATATATTCATTTTATTTATTTGTTTGCCAGTTGGGAGACAAAGGAGAACAGGCCTGTTTATAAAGAAACCCTTCTTTTGAACGATGTCAGAGAAGACAGACAAAAGCAAGCAAGTCTTGCAAAAGAGCTTCTTAAATAACATTGCCAAGGCAAATACAGCTGAAGGTTGCTTTCCCTGATGGATGCATAGCTTCAGAGAAGTTTGCCTTTCATTACTCATCATTCCCCTGTCACCTTGGCAGTGGCAAGGGTTGAAGGATCTCTAATAGAAGCTTCTGCTCAGCTACTCTGTAGCACTTAAACCAGATAGTGTTTATCTGGGCACTCCAAGGGCATTGAGGTGTGCCCAGGGCAGTGGTGCTGAGGACACATGACATAGCCTCTAAAATAAAACCTATTCTTGACACCTGGGGGAGAAAAAGACCCAAACACTGTCTAGGCAATTGCATCTTCAGTTTAACAGCACAGGAAGCACTTGTTCAGCCTTGGGTCTGAGCTTCATCTGAGCACTGAGGAAGCACAAGGATGACCACTGGCAGTGGAGCCATCCCCACCGCTTTGGTAAAACAATTATACTCGTAAAAAATCAGAGAAATGCCCTGGATAACCTGAGATTTTTTAGTAAAAGTAACTGTATGAAGTGTGTAAGTACCAAACAGGTTCAAATGTCCTTGTGTTTTGCCAGAAACAATCTCAGTGATTTGTCACTCAATAACATTCAGAATGTTATTAAGAATAAACAAAAATGAACCAAAAGGCAATGTCTGCTCTTGGATGACAAAAATTTAAAGAAAAAAGTTAAAGTAATAATCTTTTGGTGGATCAGTGATTTTCTGGATTGAGATAAAGCAAATGATCCCGAAGGGCCGAAATAGACTTGTTTATTATTTTGTGTCACACCCCAGCCTGTTCTAAGGGTAAGCTCATATGTTTATCTCAGGAAAGTTGCCAAAAGTCACTAATTTCTTGAGTATGTGTATAACTTGCATCAACCTTCCCAGCAAAGGATCAAGCTGCAGAGATGGTTTGATTAAGCAATTGATTGTATCTGTAAGAGCCAAAGGAAGCACAGCTGTGAGAACACTCGGCTCACTCAATATTTGATATTCCATCTCTGTAACCAGAGCCAAATGACAAATGTATTTAGATTCTCAGCTAGGTAATCATTGCAATTTTGTGCTGTCTATGATTTCTGGCTCTTGAAGATCTTGACATTTTATTTTGATTGTAACGATGATCATCTCCAGCTACAATCTGTCTTTTCATATTAAACATTTCAAAATGGTTTTGTTGAAGCAGACCTTTAATTTGTACAATCTTGAAACCTCTTCAAGATATCTAAAGCCATATATTCCAGCCAAAGAAATTTTGAAATAATAGCAAATAAAAGAAGAAGGAAACTTCTCAGCTCTACTCTTCAAATCTGCCTACTGTAGTACAGTATGTAGTCACAGGAATTAGATACTGCCTTTGCAATAGATTCTTCACGACTATAAAATTAAGTCACAATACATTGCAGATTAGTCTGATGCTTAGAACATCTTAGTCTTATCCTCTACAGTTCTTTAGTGCCCTATGAGGGACTCAGTATGTTATTAAAGGAAAGAAAGAAACGTGAACTTACATTTAGTACTACCCAAAAAAGACTTAAGAGTGTTAGGCTATAAAAATATCCTTTATCCTTCATGCAATGGCTCAATCAATTTAGATAAATTTTTACTTAAGTACAATTTAATCTTTCAAATTTCTTCTAAATAACAGGAAAAGGTGAATCTTTATTTGACTTTTGTTTGCTGATAATCATGCTTGCATTTGAAATGTAAAGTTTCTACATATAAGCTGAAGACCTAGAGGCTTTTAATATTTTCCTCTTTTACTGTGTGAAGTAAACAAGAAAACACATGAATGAAATTAAGTCAATTTCCATTTCTTCATTGTTTCAGATGGTGGAAAACTGTCCTTTGATGAATTCAAAGCTTACTTTGCTGACGTAGTTCTGGGTGGAGAAGAGCTGCATGAACTTTTTCACACCATTGATACACACAATACTGAGTAAGTGCCCCCTTCTTACAATTCCAGTGCCACTTTCTGTACCTGAGAAAGGAAAACAGACCTGAGGCTGATTTTAGGAAACAAGTTTATGTAGAAAGCTGCTTGTGGGAAGTCAGGCTGTGTCATATGGCTATAAACTGTATAAGTGAAGTGTTTTGAAAACGTGTTGAAATATTTGCATATTCCAATAGATGTGATGTGGGTACTGAGAGCACGGGGTGGAAGTTGGATGCTTTCTGTACTCCCCCACCATGGAAAGAAAAGGAGTTGAGGCCTCCTTCAGACTTAAATGTGAATTCCTCAATTCTCAATTCCACTGAGTCATACTGAGATGAATACTTGGAGCAGATGTTGAGAAGGAAATAAAATAAATGAAGAAATTGTATGTAGTAAAGAGTTAAAAAAGCCATCCTTTCTGGTGGCATGGTACTTGTGCTGGTGCTGTCCCTTGAGATACTCCCATTATGGTTGGATTTAACAAGGCCACAGGGAGATAAGCTGACAGAAACTTCACAAAGTTCATCAAGAAGAAGTGCAAAGTCATGCTTCTGGGGAGGAACAAGCCCCAGCTTTTGTGGGAAATGGAATCAAATTAAATGTACTTTTATAGTAGAATTCACAAGATTTTAGAGTTTCTTCGAAAATAATGTCCTGAAGCAAGCAGAAGAAATGATCCTCAATCTGTTGGACTTGTGGGGAATAAAAAATACTACAGGCTTTATAAGGTGATTAAAGGATGGAGTGATGGAGACAGGGAGGAGGAGTCACCACCCTCGAGGTATTTGGGGGATTTGGCTGTGCTGGGTTAACAGTTGGACTCAATTGTTTAAAAGGTCTATGATTCTATGGTTCTAGGCACCAATATATGCTGGGCCCCACTCAGCTGGAAAGCAACTTGGCAGAAAAGGGTATTGGGTGAACACCAAGTTGAACATGAGCTAACAATGTGCCCTTGTGGCCAAAAGGCCAATAAATGGTATGAATGACCCAGAGTCAAAAACTCATTTCAGAGCCAGACTCATTCATACAGCTTTGGATGTCCTCATATGTACCATATATCTGTATAGGTGGTTTTATTTCACCATAATTCCATTTGTCTGCAAGCAACCTGATAAGGGTAGGAATTCTTATACTAAGCAAGACTTATGAGAAAAAATACAGATGTTCTACATCTGTCTTCCTTCTTTTTTATTTGTAAAGTTTTTAAATTAATGAACTATTATTATTATTATTATTATTAGTGGTAGTAGTAGTAGTAGTAGTAGTAGTAGACCATTTTCTCTTTAACAGAGAATATATAAATCTGAAAAATATGTAGAAAAGTAAGATAACATTACGTTTTTCCTCCTGGTAGATAGGAACACCTGAAGAATTGGTGCAATTGTTGAATGCTGGTGCTATTAACTGAAAATAGGTAATTAAAATGTCATAGCAGCCATCTGAGAGAGAGATCATTCTCACTGTCCGGAAAAAGCATGGCAAAATCTGGGCACAAAAGTCGAGAATACATACTGTGAAGGGTTCAGTTTTCATGTATTTCAGGGAATGGAGCAGGTGGAAGATTACACAAGCTGCTAAACTCCCTTTTTGTACCAGAAGAAAGGGTGCTCTGTATTGATGGATTAACATTTGTTACCAGAGGAGAACCTAGATATGAGTAAAAAAGCGTACTTGAAACTTTGATTTAAAACAGCAATAAGAAGCTTTTTGAGTGTTTTTTCATGGAGTCTTTAACTGATAAAAGGCTTTAGAGTGACTTTGCAGCTGAAAAGTATTCTACCAGGCTTGATATTTAACAGAGGCAAATACATTTTAAAGGCTTTCCCTTACCCCTTTGTAAGCTTTTGAGAAACCTGTCAGCAAGATGTCACAGGCCAAATATCAGATGGATATAGCTAGGAGAGAGCTTGGCCGGCATAATATAATTTCCTTGTTAGCACAGCTTTCAAAAAAAAAGAAAATCACATGGAGCAGATATAATGCAGCAAAAACTTTACTCACTGGCATTTCCTGAAAAGGGTAGGCTATGTAAAATGTCTCAAATTAACGAGCTAGCTAAGTAGCAAAACGTTCATTGAACCTTGGGAAGTGTTTTAAAGTAAGCATTAGAATAATCATATACATATCAAACAGTCCCCAAATCATCTATTTTTAGATGTTTTCACTTCCAAATTATCCAAGGGAATGAAATGGATATGATGCAACTCAGAAGTAGTTTGTGTCTGGTTTTCAGTAACGGAGGGAAAGAATTCTGCTCAATTTTGTAGCTAGTGGGTGGAGATTTGCACAGATTATTTTGACTCTCTTATTCAATTAAAATGCAGACACTGCCCAACTCTGGGCAAATCTTTTATCTTCTCTCTGTTTCACTTCACCATTTACAAATTGCAGACTGTAGCTCCCTATCCCAGAGATATTTTGTAAGCGTTGAGATTATGCAGTGATTTACACTACACATAAATGCCTAGGACAGATGTCTAGGGAAGCATGTCATGATCCCTTAGTTCATTTCTTGTTTTGTATCCAGTTTGTAACAAGAGCAAACTTTGGGTTGTTTCCATCCGCGTTAAAGCCTTTAGCTCTGCCAGCATTCAAAACCTCACTATCTGTGTGCACAAGTCTTTGTACTTTAAAGACTGAAGATGAAAAAGGAGATGAAGCCTTGGGGTGATAGCCATGGACCACAAACTCAGGCAATCTGAATTCCCTTCTCAGCTGTGCTCCAGCAATATTTCAATAAAATATTGAAGGCATGAAAGACTTATACTGGCTTAACACTTCTAAGGGAAGCAGGTGTTAAACCCGACTATGACGCAGGCCCTAATGTCAGTCTTGTTGAAGTGAGATTTAGATTATTGACTTTTTAAAAAGACCAATCCAAGCTAACGCAACATCCTTGTCACAAAGCAGATTGACTGTGGAAGACTGCTGAAATGAGTAATTATCATTTCCAATGTGATAGCAGGGCATATAACAGAGGGTTTCACTTCCCAGTAATTCAGGTTGTGTCTGCCTGACTGACTAGAATCTCTGTACTTTGATACTTGAAGCAGTCCTGTGTTCTCTTTTTACAAAGTAAAAGAAAAGTCAATTAGTCCATAATCAGCAGGAAAAAAACCAGATGAGTAAGAATTAGTTACTGCTGCGTAAAGTTTCCAAGACATAGGTTGAATAGGAGTTTATTATGACAGGATGAATTTAAATGTACAATCCTTCTAGACCCTAAAGTACAGGTTCTTCATTCAGGGCAGATCATTACTGTTGCTGAAAATTTGCATTAGCTACAGGTATTTCCTCAGTACATAACCTGAACATAGATTTTGCAGTTTATGAATGTACATACACGTGTACTATTTTTTCTTCCTATTTTTAAAAAATCCACCTTACCTTTTTATAACATTTGAAATATTAAATAAATACTAGTAAAGATACAGTGTACAAATTGATTGCCTAAATTTTTTAACTTCCCTTCCCTTTTCCTTTGGATACAGCCAGAAACAAATGCATAAGACAACCAAATTAGGTGAAATAGTGCATCCATGCAAAAAGGAATTCATTTTTCCATCACCTAATAATGCTGTGATATTTTACCTTTCTTGAAGGTAAGCTTTGATTAGGCCATACAGTGAGCATTCCTGACATGTAATTAGTACAAGGTGACTGCTTTAGGAGGGTAGCAGTTAACCATTCTTCTGTAAGTGCAGTTTCCAGTATTGTCATTGCTTCAGAGTGAAGGTGAAAGCCAATTAGGCATTTGACTGCCACTGAGAGTCACTTCTATTTGTGCTTTCCAGGATCTCAGGAAGCCTTCGGGCAATCATTACCATTAAATGGTATAGATAAGCAGTTATGGAGGGTCCACACTCAAATGCCCTCACTCTGCCAGTGGAAGGAAAGGCTTTGCATTGATGCAGAAGTGATCAGGTCTAGGCTGTTACAGCCACATCTCCAGGCTCTTGTTTCCTAGCGTGCATTTTCTGCTACTGCAAAGTAGTGTCTTGTATCTAAAGACCCTTAAAAAACTACCAACCAAACCAATATAGGCAAGAAATCAAGAGCAGTGACTTAAGCTTTAACCTGGAGTTTGTACTGTGATTCTCCTCCCCTTTTTCGTAATGGTTTAAGTGTTTTGCAGATAGCACCAACATAAACGCACTCTAAGCATCTGGGCAACATCTTAGGCTCTTTTTAAGTTATCAGGAGGCCAAGGTAGATCCCCACAGTTTCCTGAGTAGGAGCCAGGCCCCCAGAGTAAGAGTTAGACCAACATGAGTGCATGTCTGTGAGCAGCAAAGGGGTAAGGGGAAGATTTGACATATATGTGTCCTGATTTGACATATATTTGACATGACATCCATGTTATACATCTGTAATGTCAGTTAGGAGCTTGTCCTAACACTGCAAAAAATCTCAATGCACTCTCTTTGAAATCTGAGTTAACCTTTTTGGAGGTTTGTGAGAGTGAAGGAAATCCAGTGTGGTTCTTCACCCCTCTCTCCTCCCTTAGTCTGAGCTCCAAGCTCCACAGTGCTCAGTGAGGCTCTGCAGGGCTGATGGGAGCAATGGGAAGTGTGTTGGAGCAAATGCAAGTGTTGCAAAGACACCACAAGACTTTCTTTGTGCTGACAAGGAGGATCATGGAGAACACGGTCTGCAGGTTGTAGAAATTTTGGAGCTGAAGTAATTTCAGAGCTGAAGACTCACATACTCTGCTGTCTCAGAGCATTCTGGTTATTAACTGAATGCAAAACATCCTTCATGTAAAACAGTGTTGAAGCGCAGTTGAGGAAGCTCTGCAGAAATACAGCTGTTATATTTACATGCGTTATTGCATGTATAATTGTACTGAAAGTAGAGAAAGGTATCTGACGCACAGGTCTTTTTATACATGGAGAGAAATATACGGGAAAAGTCTGAAATTTGTGGTTTAAGGGGTGAAGGCTGTTACAACTCATTTCTTTGGTAAATCATCTCCTACTTAATTTTAACATCAACTCTGAAGGGCTTGTGTTTCAGCAGAGCAAGAACCCTTGACATGGTTAATGGTTTAGTGAATAAGTCTTCACAAGAGTCATTGCAAATGTAACCTCCCTTCTACTCTTTCCTTTACCCTTCCCTCCCCCCACTCATGACTTCCATGCAAATTGTTTTAGCTTAATGGCATCCTCCAGGAAAAGGTGTCAGAAGATAATGAGACTATTTGGCAAAGTTACAAACTAGGAGATATGCAGAAGGCCTCAAGGGGATTTAGTCTGCAGCACTGCTGGAGACATAGTGCAATAAATGATTACTGACTCACAGGATTCTGTGGGGAATCAGATTTACTTTTCTCTCTTTACTCATTGGTGAAATGAAGTCCTTAGTCATGACCCTAGCTACAACGTAGGAGGGATGCTAGAACTATTGAGGGCCTGGGGCACAGGCAACCTGCCAAAGGTAGAGATGAGTTTAGAGGCAGAGATGAGTTTAGAGAGGATCTGAGAGACCTGGCCACCTGCAGCACTGAGCTTATGCTGGGCATTTGGGGAGTGTGTCACAGCAGGCGTAGGGATGGGACGTGGCACTATGGAGACACATCTACACTTGCATGCCTGTGTGTCAGCAGGGTGACTAAGGCTCCCTCGTGCTCAGAGAAGGCACTGGCACCCAAGATATGATACTGTTCACATGGGCTTCAGCTCAGCTGCCCAGGCATCAGGCATTTAAGATGCTCCCCCTTGAAGGAGAATTAGTTGGGACATGGGTGGTGGGAGAAATGCTAGAGCATTTGAAGCAACACTAGATGCCTGTGTTATATCAAATTACTTCTGAGTCTCCTCCTGGCTGGTCTGTTAAACCCCCTCAACTCCTCTGAATACGCTGGGGCTCCTTTGCCTGGCAGGGGAGGTGGACAGCCAGCACACATATGGACATCTTCATTTAAGACTCATCCCCAAAGTGAACAAACCTTCCTCCCACCTGCCCAGGTCTTCATTAGCAGAGCCCTAGTTCCTCCCTGGGTCAAGACAGAAATGCTGAGATCATCTGCCCTGGCAGCAAACTCCAAAAGGTGACAATTGGATGCTGAGAGTAAGAGGCTGGTTAGCAATCCTTGCAGCCTTGGGAACCCATGAGCCCAGTACTATGCACTGAAACTAAAATGAAAGGCATGTTTATATGGACCAGAATGTTTCCTTAAGGTTCTGCACGCAAGCTTAATAATGACAAGTCCTCAGTAATTTAAGGGTACTAATTATCTCTGCCTTGGATGGTGTCCTTTTGTTTTAGTTGGAAGGCAGATTTCAGTCTCATGCTATTGCTGATCTTTCACAGTTCAATACAAGTACACAGAAAAAAATAATTAACTTCTGAGTAAAACAAGGAAAAAAATTATTAAGAACTATATGACATACACATAGGATCTTTAATTAGGTGAACTGCAGATGAATAATTTTTTTTTACAAGGAATTTTTGAATGCAAATTTGCAAGAGGAAAATAATATATTGGGGTTTGACCATTTAAAAAAAAAACAAACAAACTCGTTCTTTTAGATTAAATTAGAATTTCAGGCACATGGTGTAGCATTGGCATCAGAAAGGTGTTTGCTAATATTTAAGACATGTAATTGCAGCTATTGGCTTTAACACAGATTTCTCAAGACCATAGCTATAGAAATCAGTTTGGAAATGAAGCACATAGACAAAGGCAAGATACTGGTCAGAGTGAGATGATGATATATTTTAGTATTTCACAACTGATCAAAACAAGTTCACCACGAAGGAATTACAAAATCCTGATGCTAACAGATCCTCGAGTCAGACAGACAAGCTGCAAATAGAATTTTTCTTGGAAATTTTCCGTATGAGTGGTTATTTTTAATGGGAAATTCAGCTTTCTGCAGAAGCAAATGACAATTCCTCTCAGCAAAAAAACCAAACAGTAATGACTACTTTCAGTTGTCTTTAATTAAATGGAGCTGACTTAAAGTGCTTTCATTTCAGTTCTGCAGAAGATAACATTGGCTTCCCTGCAGTAAGCTCATTGCTTAATGGTAGGTGTAGTTTGGAGGCCTGGTGCTTTCCATAATCTAGGTTTCCCAGAGAGCCACAAGAGTTTTAGTACCACTCAAAAATCACCTAGAAAGGTTTTACAACGATATCATATAGCTCTGAGGATTCTTAGATGAGTCTCACCAGGCCCCATAGATTTGTAGGGATCCAGCTGAAGCAGCAGATCCCATAAAATTTCAGGGTCTACTGGGAATCAAACATTTTCACAGCCACAGTCCTCCAGCCCAGGGCACTGAGACTCCCTTGGTCCATCCTCTGTGTTGAAGACAGAGGCAAAAAATGCATTAAATACCTCTGCCTTGTCCATGTCCCTGTTTGTGAGGTGCCCATCCTCATCCTGTAACAGGCTGATGTTAGTTCTATGCTGCCTTTGCCATTAATATATTTAAGATATCTTTTTGTTTTCTCACACCTTTCTGGGCAGCTTTAACTCCAGTTGATCTTTGGCTATATGAATTTTCTCCCTACACTGGCAAGCAGCATCTCAGTATTCTTCCCATGTCACCTGACCTTGCTTACACTGGGCACACACCTTCCTTTTCCAAAAGAAGATACCTGCTCAGCAAAGCTGACCTTCTGCCTTGTTCATTCGATTTCTGACATTTTGGAATTGCCTGCTCCTGTGCATTTTCAAGGAGTATAAGAAACCAAAGTAAACATTTTATTTCGTCTAAGAATAAATAATTTAATCTCAGGAGTTTGGTTTTTTTTAAAATCATTTTGTGACAAAACCAGAAATTGAAACATTACCTCCTCCTATGGGGTAAAAACTCTGAAATTTGCTCTCTGTGGCAAAGGAATGTCACCGTGATGCTGCATCTCATTTCCTCATTTAGGTTTTTGTCGTTCAGACTCTGCAAAAAAATCATAGCTCTGCAGCCCTTGTACAGTGCTCTACAGCTCTGCAGCCCTTGTACAGTGCTCTACAAATTTTAGCATACATCATAAGTTTTAATAGCATTATTAAGCCTCTTTTAGCAACACAAAAGCTGTTATAGCTGGGATGGTTAAGGCGACTTGTCATCTGTGTAGTCATCACATCCCCATGAATCACTGCTGAATGCAAAAGACTAGAGGGTTATTTTTTTAGACAAGTTCTTAGTCAGGAAAAAAACCTTTTTCTCTCCTTCACAGGCAGAGCAGTAAGTGACGATTCTGAAATTATCACTTAGTCTGGAGCTAAGCAAACTAGGCAATTATTTAGTGAAGCAAAATGCGGGATAGTAAAAGAGCTGTGACCCCTCTGCCCATGTCAGAGCCCAGAGAGCCAAGCTGACTGCTGCCTTTGGCAGCTCAGAGGGTGCACAGTCCAGATGGATCTGGGGTTGAAGAGCAGCAGGGTCCTCGGGGCAGCAGCAAGTTTGTCTCCCCAGGGACAGACAGAAGCTTGCCCCCTCTTCCTCCTCTGCCATTTCTTTCTCCCTGAGCTTCTTGCAGCACTGCATCCTACTGGCAGCAGTTTTACCTGCACTGGTAAGAAACCTTGAACAAGCCTGAACAAAAGGTGTTGTTTGCTGTTTCAAAGGAGCTATGAGGCAGAAAATCCTTATAATGGAAGTGCTCAAATAAGACTCTTTTGCAAAACACCCTCAGTATTGTTGGAGCAGTTACCTCATTTTGCTGACTTTAAGTGAGATGGTACACAGGCTTTCTTGCTGCAAAGATCTTACAGCTTTTTGGCTGAGATAGTCCATGGGTGCCCATTCAGTTACCCTTGCATAGTTTAAGTAAAGCTTAATTCCTTTCACTCACAAATTATATGGTTCTACTTAAAAATAGGTGATACTAGTTTCAAACTTTCATCCCTAAAACCCAATTTAGCAAAAAAGACATGCAAATGGGACTGAAAAGATAGTTAGTTCAAGATTTTGAAATAAATCCTTTTCATATCTGAGAATGAAAAGAGACCTGAAGAGAAAAGTGTTATCCTGCTCCAGCTGTAATTCATGGCAATGATTTTCCTAAATTAAGTTCGTTCATAAGGTCTTTTATATAGTATTGGATCCTTCAAAAAAGTAACTGCTTTATATTTCAGACTCCATGCTCTGTGAGATATTGCCTCTTCTTGTGGTCCAGGGAAAATACATAGATCTTCTGCTGGTTCCTCTGCCCAGAGGTGCCTTTTGCACCATAGAACAGGGTGTGTCAGGTCAGTGGATGGATCCATGGACCCACAGCAGGGGATGAGTGGAACAGCTTCAACCTTCTCTCCTCCCTGGCTGCCCCCAGTCCACAGCTAACAGTCCACTGTTCTGCCCACAGTTCTGTAGTGGGTAGAACAAGAGCACAGCTGCTTTACAATTCTACATTTTGGACTTCTTCCAGAGGTACCACGAATAAACACTTTGGCCAGGGTTCATTCAAGTGAATTTGCTTATTTTTCTGTCACTGACCAATAGATATGATCAACTTTTCAGTGATCAGGACTGCTCAGTGAAATAGTCATTTAACAATAGCTCATGTTTTTTAGATAGAGAACACTTTGGACATGGACAGGTAGAAGGACTGCATCTAGTAGTCAGAAAGCTAATTGAGAATTATCGTTCTGACATGATGTGAATGCATTTGCCTCACCCTATGTTTTGGTTGCTTATCATGAGTGGAGGGCTGGAGCCTGGATATGAGTCATCCAGCAAATATTGTTAATAACATGGTCAGCATTGCCAGATTATGGGTCTAAGCAGAAGCATCCTTGGCATATGTACCCACTGAAATGAGGAAGAGGTGCCTGCTGTAAACCTGAGTACTGAGTTACAGAAACAGCCCTCTGGTGTGCCCCTCTCTCCTGTACTATTAAGCGCTTGCCAAACTTCTTTAATTATTTCTGTAGCATCTTGCAGGGAGGTCAAAATTGTTTGTATGCAGCAAAAGAATTCCTAGGTTTGTTCACAAATGGTTTTGAAGCAGCATGTCATTATTTCCAAGAGAATGAAATAATCACTGACACAAAATTATAGCTTCCCTGCCTAGAACAGCATCCCCTTCAAACAGTATGCCAAGAACAATGAAGTCTCCAAGGGTATTTATAACAGAAGGAAATACTGAGTATGCTAGACAGAAATCCATCTTCTTTATGTCTTTTCTGGGTTTTCTTCGCAGGCTGCACAAAATGCTTTGTATAATATTTTCTGGTTATTCAGGTGTCCAGTTCTAAGTGAAAATGGATTCAGCAGCTGAATGCTTTTCCATTTTCACTGGTAGTCCATTTGCAGCTGTGCCACTCCTGTCAATGGTACAAAAAGCCTATTGAAAACAGGGATGCTGAAAGCCTCTGAGCCACTCCCTATGTCATTAACATGGTGCTGAAGATGTTGCAAAAGAACATGGACTAGAATGGATTTAAATATAAAATTTGAAAAGAGAGCATGAATTTGACTGGTTAACAATGTGAAAGGCTGTTTTAAACACAGTTATCAAGCTGTGCATCAAGAAATGCAGAAGTGTCTTTTAGATTAAGTCATTAGGGCAGATGATGTGAAGGAGCAGAAAATGCAGGGACAATGAGAAAAGAGAATGCATTATAACAGCAAGCTCCTGTCATTGAACCACATCATATCCTGTCAAGGCTCTTTGACTCAGGCAATTTTCCAGCTTTCAGGGTTTCAATTTGTATTTAAGAGGTGAACATCTGGGCTGTTTCAAAATCGACTGCTGCTGCAGAAGTGTTGGTCAGACACCTTTGACCATAAATACTGTGGTGGTCTGTGGTAAACAGCCCGAAGGAGTTGCAGACACTTTTCCCCATCACATAGTTTGTTTACCTAAGAGTTCAGTTTCACAGCTTCAGCACCTGTTCTTACAGTGTGAATTCCTTTATATCTGCCACCAAGGTCCTTGGAGAAATCAGGTGCAAGTCTCATTTGCAGCCATCTAACTTGGCCTGTTTGAATGCAGATAAGATCACCTTCAGTTAATAAATGTTGTGTGAAAGTCACATTTGCATTATCAATTAAAAGTGTTCAGAAGTTTTTATAGCCCTGAGTATGCAACTTTGTGATAATCCAGGATCTTGCAATTTCTATCAGTTTCTCTCCCTTGTGAAATAAAAGCCAGATGTATGGAAGTTAGCAGTAGAGAAAGTGATTTTAAGATAGTACTGTGTCATCATTTTATTAAAAGGTCGATTAAAAAATTTCATTAAAAAGATAAGTGAAAAAATACTAAGTGCAATCAGCCGTTCAATATTCACCCCTCAGCAAGATTGAAAGAGGACATTCTGGCTTTTAAGTTTTTTTAATAATCTGCTTCTTTTCCTCCTTGGAAGAAAGGCAATATGCTAACTTTCAGTAATGAGCTGTAGGTCAAATACTTTTTTCTTTTAACTATTAAGGCCTTGCTCATGAGAGAAAATTTCACTTCAAAGTTGATCAAGATGAAATCTGCTTCAAGCAAACAGGTTTGAATTGAATAGAATACTTCCCTGCATTTATGTATGTATATAATGATGGCATGGGAATATGGCAGTACATCTGTACTTTTCACATCACTAATTTTGTCAAAGTTAGTAGCGGTGAAATGGTCTTGCATGGCCAGAGAGTCTTAGGAATTATGTGTGCTCATGGGCTAAGTCTGGTTTTATCCTCCTTCTGTAAGGCTCTCCCATAGAACACTATTGCACAGCAAGGATTGCAAAGAGGAGAAAGTTAGTGGGTTTTTATTTCTTCAGCATGGAAGGCCAAGATCTCTAAGCCTTGCTGTCCAGCATGACAGCCACAGAAGAGGAGTACTGGCAGAAAGGTGGAGAAAAAAACCCAAACCAAACATTTCTGATGTTTAGATGGATTTCTGCCAGAACTGGGGCCAAATGTGTAAGGCCTGAGGAGCAGCAACTGCATCATGATGCACTAAGGCTGAATTTCAGAGTGAGCTTGCAGTGAGTAGGAAGGTGCCAGTGGGAACGTGCTCAGGAAGGGAGGATGCACCTGCAGCCAGCTTCAGAAAGGCTCCAGCCTTCTGCCCTCAGGCAGCAGAGCAAGGCCAGCAAGTGCCAGGCACTTGCACCTCCTGCTGCAGCCCAAGCAGGGGGCTTCATATCCCAGTCAGGCTAAAATTTGAGTTGCACTATTTACCAATACAACCAAAAAAAACTTTACTAACCTCACTAACCTTCTATGCTCTTATCTTTCCAGTAATCTTGACACAGAAGAGCTCTGTGGTAAGTTCTTTTTTGGGAAAGAACATAATCTATGCCTGCAGCAGCCCTGTGCAAATAAACATACCATATGATTTTTTCTTTCTGTTTAATCTTTGCAGCTCAAACAGAAAATAATTTCCACTCAGAGAACTCCTGGGAAAATGCAGATGGCTTATAATCTTTTCAGACTCTGTCATCCCCTATGTGCAGAATTTACTTTGAAAATATTTTTCTAATCAGTATTTCACACTCTCTGAGATTCAAGATCTGTTCTGACATAAAGATAGACAGATAGATGATAGATAGATAGATGATAGATAGATAGATGACTTGTATTTTATTTCCCTTTAGTGTGAGATATTTTTTCTAGTTAGTTCCTCACTTTAATGCCTGTCATATACCCCACTAAAAGAAAATTCATTACTTTCTTCCCACTTGAGCCAGGGAGAACAGCAAGTTTGACAAGTTCTATGATCCTTTGTCACAATAAAACTCCTGCAAGGCCTAGATTTTGGCCCAGCTACCCATTTTTGTACCTCATTCTGAGCAGTGCATCATTTCCCCAACACCCTGCTTGCTCTCCAGCTTATTTTACAGCACCTGATTTAGGAGTGCTTTCTGCAGCAGAAAACAATTTACAAATGTTTTTGCAGGTTTTCCCACAAAATGTCAAGAAACAAAAAAATCATACTTGTCAACACCAGCCAATTTCTGAGGGAAAGATGGTAGTCTGATAAGTTTTCCAATGGTCAGCAGTGTTGAAGACCTTTAAAAGCTGAACATATTGTCAAGTTCAATACCAGCTGCTTTATTCACCCGCTGGGTGACATGGCCAAAAATCCACTAAAAGACACCTCACCCTGTGGCCTATAAATATGTGACAAGAGACTCATCTGAAGTGAACTGGGATGTGACAACTTCTGCTGGTTGAGCATCTGGCCAAAACTGTAAACCTGGCTGAGGAAGAGAGGTGGTTTTGTTCCACAAGGGATTTACTGCAGTTGATGCTGCACTGGAGGCGTACAGCCTTACTGGGCTGGGGGGCGTCACTGACTCTGTTTGCTGTCTCTTTTAATTAAATATAGGCTGCTTCAAATGCCTTTTTAATCTCTCAAATGTTGCCACTAGGGTGTTTCTCATCCATGAATCTGGTACTGAATTTACTCGATCCATATTTAAGCTTGTGATTATACAGCTCTTTCTGAGTTATATTAGTTCATCTCAGAAACGAAGCCAAAAAACATCCAGGGTACTATTTCATAATATGTTTTCATTCTAAATAACTTCATTCAACCTCTCAGCAATACCAGGTCACAGCATTCCTGGTAATTTGTATTTTCATGACTCCCCTGAGAAGCTCATGCTGATCTCTCAAAAGCCCTGAAGGGTTGGTATTTATTATTTCAAAAAGCTCCTATCTGATCTTGTTCTTCCTGTGTGCCATTTAGATGTTGATTTTTGTGCTCTTCCAGGTGATCTGATGTCTAAATGCCTTGTCTAACACGGTCTCTGAGCTTTTACATAACTTTATTTATTTTTCACGCTCCTTCCTTCCTGTGCTTCCCTCTATTGTATTTTACCACATCAACCAAACGGGAACTCAGGTCATGATTTCCCAGGTTTGCTTCCTCCTCTTGCTCTAATCCCTCTGATTTTACACCAGCTCTTTCTGTTAAGAAGTCCTTTGCTTTGAGAAGCTACACAAGGACATCCTGCAATTTGTTATTTCCATGATTTTCATTAAAATGATTTTGCATGCATCATTTTTGTTGAAAATATCATGGAACCTGGGACTAGAAGCTTATCTGGCCAACTCATGGTCTCTTCATTTCTCAGAGAAACAGCTGCTCTCAACCAACTCCACCTCACAACAGCCCCCACTTGATATTATCTCCCCTAAGGGCTTTACCAGAATTGTTAATTTTCATACCAATATAACTAAATTCATCACATACATACAAAAACTTCATTTGCTGCTAGTAATTGTAGACTATTAGACTGAAAATTCAGTTTACAAAGAAGATGTAGATATTTTGAAAGTAAGTTTGCTTCAGCTATCAAATTGATATTTACATTTTTTGTGAATTTGACAACTCATTTATTGAAAGAAAATATTTTGAAATACTGATTTTGGTATTTTAAATACGCCAGGAATGCTTTTGCAGAGAAAGAATACAAAATTTGAAAAGAAAATTATCATTTTCACTGTAACTCATTTTCATTTTGTATTCAGATATTCAATAATATGTAACTTAATTCAGACTTGATAAAGCTGATAATTAATGAAATATGGATTTTTCAGGTCACTTGTAGGTGATGTGGTGCTTTGTCTTCTTTCAGATTATTTCTCAAAGCACTTAGGAGAGTATGAAAATGTTCTATCTGTCTTGGAAGACTTAAACATAACCATACTTAAGGCGATGGACAGAACAAAGAAAGTAAGTAAAAATTGTGAAATTTTCTTTACATTATATATTTTGTTTGTTTGGAGTAATTTTGGTAGTTTTCTTATCTGAATTTACTAATTCATATTTAAGTTCTTTCAAATATACATGTTTGTAGCAAGATCCAGTAAGAAAAGGCTTGTCAAAATGGTTGTTTACAAAATCTTTAAAGTCCTGTCTGCAAAATATTACAGTTTGGATATGGTCAAATTCTTCTTTGTGAATGGTCTGAAGAATGTTCTTTGCATTGTTGTAAGAGGAGGGTTCTATGACCCCTGCCAAATGTGGGTAAGTGTCAGCACCAGCATTTGGAAATAGATGAAACCTCCTGATCAAGAACAAGATTTAATTTCCCTTTGATGCATGTTAAACAAAAGCAGTGGTCTCAGAGCCTGCCAGGAGGAGGTGTTAGGGCTGTTGCCCACCAGCACAGCAAGGGAACCTTTACCCTGGAGGGAGGAGATGTTTCTCAGGGGAAAGGTTGGTTTCTCCACCCTCACATCTGACCAGGAATGTGACTGTGCTGCAGGACAGCAATCCACCTGGCACTCAGTTCTTCATGGGTGTACCTGCTCCTGTGCTCGGACCACATCCCAGCTGTATGTCTGACCAAAAGTGCCTCAGTGCATCGGGTGATTCGCTCCTCTTCCCTGGCTGAACAGTTAAATATCCTGTGCAAGGTGGAACAGCTTCAAAAGGTGAGGGAAAGAACAAACCAGGGAAGTGAACCCAGATCCTCCAAACCCAGCCCCAGATCCACACCAGGTTAGTCATCAAAATCAGAAATTTTGGCCAAATTTGTTCAGTGAGATCCCGTGGGGTCATTAAACCCTGGGTTTTTTCCAGTCAATTAGTGGAGAGATCAATGTGGAGAAAGCTGTGTTTCTTTGGTGAAGCTGTTATCTTTGGTATTCAGGTATTTTCAGGAGTAAAGTACTCATACATTTGATATAACCTGTCAAAATAAAAACCCAAAAGTGTAGCTTGTTTATTTAGAGCTTGAGCCAGGAAGCTGAATGTCTCTTCATTCATGCTGTGCATCTTTCACTCCTAATGGAGTGAATGGGAGCTGACTCACTATCTTGTTGAGCTGGATATTAAAAAGCAACAGATTGGTTCATTTTAGCTATGCATAATTTTTTTAAAAATAGTCATGTGTATAAAATATGGCTGCTGAAGGGAAGGATGTCATCCCATAACAACTGGAAGTAAATAAAAGACAGTATTTAAGAATTACTTCAGAAGTTAATCACGAGGGGGAGTCCCAGCATAGTAATGAGATTATAAAATATATGTGATGGCCTGACTAGAAATATGGATAAGAAAATCTGGAATATTAACAGGTGTTTCATTTGTCGACTTGAAGAACCCATCTAAAATATAGCCAAACCACAATTTCTTTGAATTTTATTTTCTTAACTGAAGATTGCTCCTGCAAGGCAATTTCAGCATGATTTCTGTGTACTTTATTGCCCTCTGTAGCTTGAAAGAGCTGTCGGCACAGCTTTCTTGAACTGAGTTTTCTCCAGCCTTCCAGTCCTCTGCTATCTGAAAGTGAAACCACCATCATCTGTGGCAGAAAACATTCCAGTGTGTTAGCAGGTTTGACTTCCTTTCACTGTTCTGGGGCCAGATCTCTCCTGCCAAACCAAACTAAACTGCACCTGGGAAGACAGGAAGCCCTCAGGAGTGTAAGAACCATTCATGCTCCATTGCTTGATGGGAAAGTGCTAAGCTAAAAATGCAGAGAATCAGATTTCTCCAGGAACGTCTTTCAGCAGGGAAAAGACTGAGCTGCATTTGCAGGGAATATACTTCGACACAAATCCCATCTAACCAAAGATGGTAGGGAAGCTACAGTCCTTCGGTTTCAGTACTGTTTCCTTGTGTTTTATCCTTACAGCAGGAAGGAAAGTGATGACCTCTGAGTGCACACTACTCCTGTAAATACTGAGGTACAGTTCTTCTTTTGGAGACAAAAGCACAGCAGGCTTGCACAGAAAGGAATGGCATATAACACAGGAAAGGGGGGGATGGGACACTGCAATTTTTCTCCTTTTCAGACTCTGTGAAAGTCCGATTCTTTGCTTTGGAGGGACTTTCTTCCCTCCTTGCAGCTTTTTTATGACAGACACCTAATGAACTATCTGAGATAGCAAGGGACCAGACCAGGTGAACTAGCAAAATGCATTTGAGCAGTAGTGATCAAAACTGGTTTATTTAAGACTGGTTTTCGTGCAGTATTTACATACACAAAGAATAAACATAAGTTTTAGGATGAAAACAAGACAATTCTTCAGTGGAGCTATAAAGTTCTCAAATAGCCTTCCAAGTTTTTTTAGGGAAAAAAATCCCTAACTGCTTTTTCTATGTTGCTTGTAAAAACCTAGAGAGGGAGGGGGGAGGTGGTGTGCAACAGCAAGATGCTGGATTCAATGACCAACACAGCATGTCTAATTATCTGCTTCTATGAAATAATTAATTTTTCTGCTTTGTTCATAAAACCCCAGAGCTAAGCAAAGCCAGTGCAGCCTTATTATTGCTTGAAAATTTCTTGAATAGTCTGAAAATAGGAGCCAGTAAAGTAAAAGAGAAGATTATAAGAGCTGAGAGAGTAACAGAGGGCTTGAAATTTAGTTACTGATGGTGCATTTATGGTAATTATGTAAATCACTGCAATCTTGAGGGTTGATACACATTATAAACCAGAATAACTAGATTTTTTTTTTACTTGCATATTTGACTAATAGTAACAATAGCATTTATGTAACTTTTATCTCAAAACAAATTATCTGGGAAGAAAATTAGATAAGCATTTGTTGACAATGGTGTCCCATAACTGACATTCTGTTTGAGCAAAAAATAAGTTCTAAATTGCTTTATTGCTTTCACAAAAGCTGCGTTAAATTGGCTGGCACCCATTTTTCCATGAGGTTAGAATTTATTAACATTTTTCACAGAATCTAGTCTTGTTCTCTTTGAAATCACACTTTTTACAAATGTACCTTTTGCAGAAGTAATGCAATGAACAGCTGTTGCACAAGAATAATAGGTATTGCTCAGTTTATACTGAGTATTAATTTCCATGCACTGACTTGAAAACAGTTCATTTGTTCCTTTAGATTTATAGCTATTTTTTTTATGTCAATCAAAAATCATAGCATCATTAGGGTTTAGAATCATTAAACTTGGAAAAAATCCTTAAATTCATCAAGTCCAACCATTAACCTCCTGAGACTGCCAAATCCACCACTCAACCACGTCCCCAAGTGCCACATCTACACATCTTTCAAATACCTCCAAGGATGATGACTCCACCCCTTCCCTGAGAAGCCTGTTCCAGTCAGTAACTGAATTGGCTGTCTCTCAGCTGAAGAGAGGAATGCTGGTGATAATGCTAAATGTGTCACCAGTTCCACTCTGCTACAAGGCAGAGAGGACCCTATGAATAAATGCTATTTTTATCTGGGAACATTATTAAATTATGTTTTGGAATTTTTATTTTTGTTTATTTTTAAGATTGTGACTATTAGTGCAAGTCAAAGCAAATTAAGATAAATTCAAAAAGCTGCAAGCAATTAATTCTGAGCAGTCATGCAAGGATGTTCCAGAGATTCATGCCTTTCCTCTTCTAGCTCCTTTTCAGAGTAATAAAAACTCTTGGGAACTTCTTTGATCTTTTTTTGTGGAAGTTTTATACCTACAGGGTCAGAAAGACACAGTGCTCAAATTTTTGCCAGTAGCAGAGATGTGTTTAGTCAAAAATGAAGATAAAACAAAACGAAAACCCCCTTAATTTAATATTCATACCTCTAAATAGAAATTACTTCACGGCAGAAAAATAAACATTAAACTAACAATTCTCCTCTTGATACCTATCAAAACCACCAGCAGCTTTGATGTTTTCTATGTACCATTGCAGCCTTCTCCCTGGAGCAATGGTGTTACACATTTCCCTGCTACCTGCTGATATCAAACACAGCCCAAACAGTTCCTTGTCTCTAAGCTATGTGATGCACCTAACAGCAGTTAAATAGGAGTTACTTTTTAACTGTGGGTGGATTTTGTACACACTCTTATTGCAACAAGAGTGTATTACTCCTTCAGCAATCCCAGCAGAGGAGAGTGATGGACTGTTCTGACTGATGCTGCCTATTTCATTTCACTGCTGTTATGTCAACACTGCAGATGGTTGGTGGAAATTGTCACTGTTCCAATTCTCTAGGTAGAATTTAAACATGTAATTTATGCTAAATAAAATACTTGGATAAACTTGTAAAACTTGTGCCATATTCAAAGCTGAATCTAATAATTTGGAACATCCTGCCTTTGATCACTTTTACACTGAGGATCCTGCAAAGGTTACATTTGAGTGATGTCAATACATTGAGCATCTCTCAGTATGGCTTCTGGTGAAATTATGGTTTTATTCTGATGGTGTTTTGATTTCTTCCTACAGTCTGAAGAATTAGATCTTAGGAATTTCATTTTAGTGCAGTTATTCTGACTGATTTTATATCCTCAATTTAAAGTTGCAACTCAGGGCATTGTCCCTCTAATTTGGGATCTAAACATAAAGGGCAGAGACATTCCATGATAAAGGAAAATTTAAATAGATTATTCCTTACTGAGCTCTACTCAGTGATAACTGCTTTTCAGTTGACTTGAGGGTATTTTCTCTAAAGATAAGCATAAATATTTTTGTGAAATTATGTTTAATATGACATATAGAAAGGAAACAGAAAATTGTTAAGTAGTGTATCACTAAGAACTGTCCCACTCCTTCTCCATGTCAAGGAGCTCTTCTGACAAATGGAGCAGCACAGTCAAGTCACTCAGGGGAGAGGGCTGAGGCTGGCACCAGAGACTGAGAGGATCGAGAGCTGCTGAACCTCGGTAACCCTGAGATGGGGACTGAGCCAGAAGATCCCTAAACCCTGCCCCTTTTTAAAAAGAGAACATCTTCTGCACTTTCTAAGATAGCCTTTAGACACTTCTAAAGACCACAGTGACCTTTTCCACAGCGAAATCACTAATTATGTGCATTTTCAGTTGCATAAAATGAAACGCGAATCTGTGCTGCTCGCAAAGGTCACAGTTGCCTCTTGATGAGGAAGATGTGGAAAACTACCCTCATTCATTCACCGTCAGTAAAACTAACAAGCAGAACAATGTGTTAACACAGACTTATTTCATCTGGACTGCCCAAACTGTGGTGCAGTGTAATGTGTATGCTAATGAACAGTAACTTACAACTAATGAAATTCAAGAAATGGGCCATTTTTCTAGTTTATGTACAGACACCACCCATGGGCCCCAACTGAATGGTGGCACGATGGACTGGCAATGCAACTACTGGGCATGCTAGTTAAGCTGATTCTACCATAACATAAACTTAATAAATTGATACATAAGTGTTGTACCACTGTGCCTTTAGTAAAATACAAAATAAGGTACTTTTTGAAGGAAATAGAGTGGTGAAATGATACCAAAGCATGCCTACTGATTCCTCAGTGCTGAGAGCTGGTCTTAAAGTTTAAATTGAATTGTAATGGACAATCTTTTTCCCTCCATGACTTAAATTACAATTATTCAGATAATTTGTATATGCTGAATATCCTCTTCTGTGATCTTTGAAGAACTTTAGAAAGACAGGTAGTAGTTATTTTTCACCAGGCAAGGATTGAAGCTGCCCAACATTGCTGTGAGCTCAGAATTTCTTGAAAGCAATTCTTCAAAGAAAATAGCAAGTAACTTGTAATTATTTGCTCAACTACATGGATTAAGAGAGTTAAGTAATCCCCCACAGAATAGTTGTAAGCACTAATGTTTGGGTAAAATATACATAAGGAAAGAGTCTTTGATAATTCTGTACTGTCACAGATGATGTTATCATCCTGCCTACATTTCCCGTCTTTACAAAAATAGCTCCATAAATCTGATAAGGTAGGACATATCTAAAGATCACAAGGACCTTTTCCGTAGGGAAGCCTTTAAATACAGAAATTATGGGTCAGGAATATAAAGAAAAAAAGACTAAATTCCAGTGCAATGCACAAACTTGGAGTAGTTCTAATGAAAAAAATCTTACTAACTTTCAGATGCAGGAAAGCTTTTCTAGGTAATTTTTTTTTTTAAAGAAGTTAGAAAGCAGTAGCCTCAGACAGAAGTAAGTATTACACAGCTAGTGTTCATATGCCAAATTAATCTATCAGTGAGAGCCCATCCGAACAGTTTGCAAAATGAAACAACACTGATGTACATTGAAGTTGTAATTCAGCATGCCTGTATCAGATTTACCATGAGTATCAGCAGGAAGCAATATGGAAATATCTGCAACATTTACTTTCTGGATGCCCAGAATTTTAAAACACAGTTCAAAAACTTACAAGAAATGGTCAGTTCTGGGATGATTTATTCACTTATTTCCAAGAGCAATGGTAAAAGCTGAAAAAAAAAAAAAGAAAATATACCCTGGATTTCTACTAAAGGGTTTTAATTATTTATCCATGCTGCACAGATTCACACATGTTGTTCTAACATGATAGAGAATCAAAATTTTTGGAAATTAAATGATGTGTCAGGTTCACTGAAGTTTTAAATCAATTACAATGGAGACAGTTTAGAAGAAGAATACAATAACAGTTTTCCTATTGAACAAAAAGATTAATCATAGAAGGGTTGCCATAAACATTATTTATAGACTGATGTGAGCCCCTCAGGTAGACAGACAATCTCTCATGAGCATCTATTTTAAAATTGTATCAATGAAAAATTATTTGTTGGAAAGTGACTCACAGCTAATTAATCTGAAGACAGAAGAAATAAATGTAGAAGACCATGAAGCTTCTGGCTACATAAGAAGCTTCTGATGATTCATGAGGGATTTAACACCACCACTGATATTTCTGTGGCAGAAGTCTTCCAACAAGAACTAACTTACTAACATATATTGTGAAAAGATTGAGCTCACTTGAGGGCAAAATGCTTTTAAAGCTATTACCTGACAATCTTTCATTTTACATTCAAATTTCAAAACATCTTGTATTTGTGTTCTGATTGCAAACACATATATGGAAAAATTCTGTGAGAAGTCTAAGAATTAGAAAGGCATTTCAGCTGTAATTCCCATCAGAAAGAACATGGAATACCTTAAAAATATCCATATGCACTGCCAAAAATACTCAGATAGGTTCTCAGATAGTGTAGGAGGTAACACCATTGAAGTGACAGGTCTTGTTTAAAGCTCGGAGGTAGGGCACCATCACCTCTCTTCAGATGTGGTGACTGAAGAAATTTCTTGTTAAGGGCACCTCATATTTTATGAAACTGTTTTAGACAGAGTTGTGTCCAAAGGCTTTCAAGATCAGCTGAGTGAGGAGCCAACAAATTCATTCAGAGCTTAAGAGATGTAAATCTATTTTCTATCTCTGTTCGTGATGTGACCTCAACACAGTAAGCAGAGGCTCTAGGGGTCTGTTCTATCCTCTCTGTTACATTCATTAATGAGAAAAAAAGAAAGGGTGTTTATATTAATGTAAAGGTGGCCCCCTCACAAAGCATTACCTACATATTACTGCAGACCTGCCAAATCACAGAATCACAAAATGGGCACGGTTGCAAGGGAACACAGTGGGGTTTTGCAGATCTGGGCATGCCAGAAGTGTCAACTTTGACCTCAGCCATGGAAATATGATTTATTGGGCCAGGGAGACAACAGGCATAAAAATTGATTTCTGAAATTATCTACACAAAAAAGCACATAAATATTTTTGATACTTACAATACACTGGAAACGTCATTCAAAGAACCAGTACAAATTGGTAAGTATAGGTGCAAGCTTTTATAATAACCAAACTCTAGTTTAAATAATATTTAGATGCATTTAATATAATTGTGGAATATACAGATATATGGTTTCAAAAATAATTAAACAAATTAAAGGAACAAAAATCAGTCAAAGAGGGTTAAATTCAGAGGGCAACCTTTTTTGCACAGTCCTTCAGCAAACTGCTGGAGGGATTTTTCAGGGGAGTATCCTAAGCATGTACCCTGTTCAAAGACTATTCCCAGAATCAATGTCTGAGACAGGCCAGCGGGCTTGAGAAACATCTTTTCACAAGAGTGGATCTGAATTAAAACTTTAAATTCATTTCTACAGCTGTCAATCTTATTTTGGCTTTTCCACACTTCAGAAGTAATGTGGTGCTGCCATCAGCTGGAGTTAATGCTGTAAAGAAAAGGGTCTTTTTGAGTAGAAACTGTGTTGTGTCACTGTGTACTTGGGCCTCTCAGTTTGAGTGGGAACTGTGTCTACACCTGGAAATTCAGAGGTCTTTTTGTCCATCAACAAAGGTTACCTACATGGTTTACATGTATAAGCATGGAAACATCCAACCTGCTTCCTTTCTGAATGAAGTCTGAACCTTCCCTCGCGTATTTCTAACTCAGTAAGCAAAGCCTGAACTTTTGGGGTTTTTTTCCATGCAATTTTTAGGACTATCAGGAAGCTTCCAATTTGGAGCAGTTTGTCACTCGCTTTCTTTTGAAGGAGACACTGAACCAGCTGCAATCCCTCCAGAGCTCCCTGGAGTGTGCCATGGAAACCATGGAGGAGCAGACCCGGCAGGAGAGGTGAGCAAACCCCTCTCCAGCTGCAGGGAAGGGGGTGAGGAGCGAGGTCACTGCCAACCTCCACAGCTGCTCTACTATCCACCCAGAAATCTGAGACAGGGAATAACAGGAGAAATAAGGATACACTTTTTATTCCCTACAGGAACCCACTAATGGGAGTGTTCCTGAAATTGAATGCATCTGATCCTGTGGTGGGCTGCCTGTAGGACAATCATTTTGGTACATGCTAGGCTCTGCTGACTTCTTTTAAAATCCCTGGACAGTTTAATATCAAGTGTAGAAATCAAACCACTGCAATATAAATAGCTCAGAAATTATAAAATGAATGATGTTTTGTTTGTTTTTTTCCAGCTTTATGTTTATTTTTTTTTTATGTACAATGATCGCCACGTTAAAAGAAGAAATAGCCAGGCTTTTGCTTGTCACGCTTCTTGGACTGAGGAAGACAGCCAGTGGGTGTTCCAGATAAACAGACTCCAGAAGCTAATTGATAGACTGGAATAGAAGGTGTGCAGGCTTTTTCACCTGTTTCTTCTTTCACTTTCACTTAAAACACAAATGTTTTCAATGCTCGAGCTGCAACATTACTTAAGAGAGCTAACTCTCATTAAATGCCTATGTTTTTCTTCCACTCTTCTCTTTCCTAGTCATGACATTGTTTTTCCATGCTTCCCTTTTCCCTTTTTCATCACCATAGATTCAACTTTTCATAAAGATGTGAAAAATTGTATTATTCTATGACTGGAGGATGTCAATGTATTTAGTTATGCTTGTTTGGGAGAATATGCTACAACCTTCGCCTTTTAGGATCTGATATTTTCCTTTTCCTCTCCAAACTTTCCCATGAAAGCTTGACAGAAAATCTTGTTTCCTCCTTTCCCGTCAGAGAATACTCATTTATAAAGATTAAACCACTTTCCTTGTCAGTACAGTTCAACCAAAACCTGATGCAAATCCTTCTTGGGAGCAGACTGCAGCTGCCCCCAGAGCCCAGAAACCACCTGTGGTTCCCACACCAAAGCATAGCCTTCCAGGAGTCTAACAAATGACTCATCTGATCCAACAATGCCAGGGCTTCCCAGGTCTTGTAAAATCCTGAGCCACATCTGCCAGTACAGAAAATATCTATTGTTCCTAATTATTATTCAGACTTGATTGCTACTCTGGTGTTCAAAAGCTGTCTTACAATCTGTGTGTGATGGCTTTTTTCCTTTTTTTTTTGAGAAGAGAGAACAGCAGAGGAAGAAGTAAGGTTATCAATTCCTGAGTTGCTCTGTGCACTGTTTTCCTATTGAAGGGCAGACAGACAAGTTCAGATAGGCACTAGGGGAATGGCTGAATTCAGTGGATTTTGAGACCCTGGGTGTTTCTTCATCCTTGTGCACTAGAGGTGAAGTTGTGGGTTGAAGTGGTCTCAGACCCAGGAGCAGCTCCAGTCCCAGTGCAGCTGATGCAGTTCCTCCCCACAGGTGAGTGCTCACCAGCAGTGAGACTGTGCCTGTACTCCAAAGACAGTGGCATGGGTCTCTTCACCAGCACCCCCACAAAGGCAGCACTCAGGGACATGAAACAGCCTGACCCTGTTCTTTCTTTCTAGCTGATTGGGATATTCCCCTGTGAATATCATCATCCAGTATTTGTGGCTGGACCCATACCCCATACCCAGGCACTGGTTCACACCTTAGGTTGTGGCCCAAAAAAGTCTCCTGTTACTCAACCACTAGTCCAACTTAAGTTCAGCAGCAAGTTACACACACAGAAAATAGATAGGTAAAGGATTTAACAAAAAAAAAAAAAAAAAAAAAAATAAAAAAAAAAAAAAAAAAAAAAAAACAGTAAATGCTGAGCCCTTGACACAGGGCTCAGCAACAGAAGCATACTGAACTTTCTCTGCCCTTCCTCCCTCCCAAATGAGAAAACTGCCCCTAATTACTCTTCCCCTTTGGTCCCAGTTTGGTATTTCTGTTATCTCAGCCTTATTGCTGATTAGCTGCATATGGGCAGCCCCAGCACTGCTGGCCTTGCTCCAAAAGGAGCCCAGTGCTCCCTTTGGTTATCCCTGCAGTCTGACAGTCTCTTGCATCACTTCTCCTTAACCAGCTGTGAAATTCAGCCATTCCTTGTGGCACTGCCCAGGACTTCTGTCAGCTTCTCACTCAGCTCCCTGCCATGCTTCACAGCTCCTCATGGTCTGCTCCAGTCCATGACCTCTGGCCAGGGAATACCCGTGAGCCTCTCTCCAACCGCCTCCTCCCTGAGGTCATTTCTGCATGGGAGAGGCAATTACACAGCACATTAATGGCTTTTTAGTAGCTACTTGATCTTTTAGATCAAGGTTGTCTTGATAGATATAAATTGGATTTTGAAATGTCAAAGTCCACCATGAAAGGTAAGTCTGGCTTTACTCCCCACTCTGCTTTGGAAACAGCAGCTCACTGCCCTGCCACACTGGCCACCTGACATGGACTCATGCCAAAAGAAAACATTAGAAAGAATGTTACTTAAAAAAGAAATAAACCTGGCATTCAGCAATAATGCAATGCAAACGTTACAGAAAGCAGCCAAAAATTTTGTGGTAAATAAACTTACAACAAGGATGTTATAAAATGATCAAATTTCCTACAGACAAATGACAGAGAACCTCAGTCTGAAAAGGAGCTTAGTGCCAAAGGGAAAAAGTGGCAGGGCACAGACCTCACATAATTACCTCCTTGTCAATATAAAACTTGAGTAATAAAACATAGCAATTACATAAGTCTAATTTTTCCAGTAGACAACCTATCTATATCCACCTCTGTCTATCTTTGCATCTGCTTGCCTTTGTATCTCACAGCCATGTCTGACTGTGAGAGGCATTAAACACCAGCTGCATTTCAGCAGCTGCTAAAGCTCCTCTTTTTGACTTTGCCCTGAAACAGATTAGAAAGGATTGCACAATCATGCTACAAGGCAATTTCAGAAGCCACCACCTCTCAGCTGAGGTGAGGTAGGATTGCAGAGACATTTTAAAGCCCCAGCTCTGAGCTGCATCAGTTTTTATTTCCAGGCTGCGTGATACTGGGCTGACAGGACCTCTGTTCTGCACTGGGCTACTTCCATTAGGCTCAAGAGCCAAGCCACCCAGTGCACAAGCCCCCTTTCCACACAGATGGGGACGTGTGCTCACATGCTCTGGGGTCACCCAGGCTGGCAGTACAGACCTACCCCATCTGTGCAGCCATGCTCCGCCTGATCACATAATGCTACTGAGAACTACTAGAGATTATTTTTAAGTCCTAGAGGGGGCTAGCAAGTTATGAGTCAGTTCCAGTTCCTACTGGAAAGCTACCTGGTGAAGGGTAGATTTAGTGCTGTCTAAGTCTTCTGCTGTGTTCTGTCAAAAGTGAATTTGACCCTGAATGAGTCCTGTAATTTGTCTATTTTCACTCAAGATCTAAATTTATGTATACCAGCAAAGAAAACAATTATTCTCTTTCTACATTTAGAGAAACTTTGCAGTACTTCTTTGAGTCATTCCTTTCCTCTCTTTTTCCATATGTTTCCTGAGAAAAAAATGGCAGTGAAAGTGAACTTTCACTACAGGAATACACATTTTTCCCTCAGTTTTTTTATCCGAAGCATCTGCACTGACAGTAAAGCTGGCTGTCTTTCCCTTCACACACACATTTAATGACTTTAACTACACAGCAGTTTCTGAATACCTCACTCCTGCCTTGCTCTGCCACCTGCTGCTGGTGGAGGTCGTCTGTTCATTTGAATTCTACCTGCACATCTTTTGTTGGCTTTTCAGCGAGTACAGCATCTGTGCTGGCAGAACAGGTGCTACCTGAGGTTAATCAGTCCTCACCCACGCTGGGAGTGAAAGAACATTTTCCTCTTTGTTGCACAAGAACTGTGTTCAGTGAGAAGTGAAGGACCACTAAGAGTGTGTTTTGCTCCAGCTGCTTATTGCAAACCAATCTGTTTGTTTGGTTTTTTTTTCCTAGGCATATTTATATTTTTCAGAATATCATAATGGCACAGGGTTAGGAGGTACTGCATGTGCCTGGCAATTAAAGAATGATTTTTGTGTGTGGTACTGCTTGTGTGAATCACTGATTCCTGAAATGCACATCCAGTTTGTGTACCAAGTGTACTCACAGACATCTCTATTTGCTGCTGCCCAGCCCGTCCTCACAGCAAGGGCAGCAGTTCAGAAACCTGACTTGGCCCATCATGCACATCTCTTTCAATGCTAGAAAACAGCCCCTCACACCGATTCCCTGCAGGGAAGTTTCTTCTGTGTAAAGTTTTATGATTGCACAATAGTAGCTGATAGTTCATTTCAAATTACCATTCTTGCTCATCTCCACAGTCCATGTGACAATTTGAGAGGATGTCTGTCTTTTCTCAATTAAGTCCAACATATATTTGGAACAAGCAGATTCATTAAAATGAAAAATCACCTGCCAAGCACTACAAATAAAATTTTACAAGGCAGCCTGGTCTGGAATTAACCACTGAGGCATGAAGGATCTTTTAAACACTTGTGTTTGACTTAGAACTGATAAAGAAGGGATTTAACATCTTTAGACAACAGAATCTAGTTATTGGAATAGTTTGTTAAAAATGTAAGAGCAGAATACAGCTGTAGTATTGACTCATCTTATAATTTCTATTTTATTTTCAATTGCCTCAAAGGACCTAAAGCTTGAGCCACTTGAAGAGGAAGTTTTGGAAGAAAATGCAAGATCTGTAAGTTCAAGATAATGATTTTGACATTTTATTTTAAACACCAGGCATTGAGACCACACCTGGTCTCTTTTGTTAAAAAATAATTTTAAAAAATCTTTATTCCCACTTTTTCCAGTGATAAGAATCCATTTTAGTTAGCAGAATACACTGTGCAAAAGGCAACAGAACAAAATTTAGAATATGTGGGCAAAATTTTATATTAATTTTTTGCATTGTTTTCAAAGGATAGAGTGAGCCAAAACCTTAACACACAGGGAGAAAAATGTGCCATTAATAAAATGATCAAATTTGGCAGCAATGTTTATGGGATGGTAGCTTCTGTGCTCCAAATGCTGCATGCATGCTTTAACCATTGTTGTACAGCCTCCCTCCCTCCTGGAACTGCTTTAGGAAATCTTATGAGGCATAATGGAAGAGTACCTCATGCTCATTACAACTTACAAAACCAAAATTCTGACCAGAAATAAACTTACTGTTAAACAAATTTATGTCCCAAGATTGCATTCCTAAATTCATGAACCTAACATTCATTCATTTGAACCTAACAAAAAGCAAATCAAACACTCATGAAAAAATTATTTAATCACAGGAGTTGCATTAGATTTTTTTTTAAATGAGATTATGCAGTATTGCTACTCAGACTGCTTATAACCCATGATATAAGAGTATTCATAATCAAGGCAGAAACGAGTCAAAAACCTGTACAAGAAATTAAGTTGTACTCATTAAGAAGCACATAGTGTTACTTTAAATATTCCATTAGTAAAGTTGACCAGCTTCAATAGATTAATCAATAAATAAACTACTTGAAAGAGCTAAATGATAATTATATTCGGGATAAATAGGTCTTCTGCACTGATGACGGTTTCCATAGTTGTGTTTACAAAGACTGTTCATTTTCCTGCAGAATTATGGAGGGAAACCCCCCTCTCTATTCATCACTTAACATGGGCTATTTTATGCATCTCAGTCAGGTGAGGGTCAGGGCTCTTAAAGGTAAAAACTGTGAAAGCACCTTCACAAAAGCAACAATGCATCCAGTGCAGATAGTGGGGATATGTTCTTATCAAACCTCACACCTGCTGGCATACAGATTCAGCCAAGGAAACACACTGACTTTGTTACTGAGCATCTCAAAGATCAACCTTTGCTTTGCCCTCTTCTGAAAAGACTCTCTTCTCCAGAGCTAGGACAACTGTCTGAAGTGGACACTCATGCCTAGACAGAAAAGCCATGCTTGAGCATTTCTACTTCACTCCAGAACACTAAAACAGGGATTGCAAACATCAAGGGAACTTTTGTGGGTTTTCTTTTGTGATTGTGGTTTGTATTGCCTCATGGTAGACTTTCTAAGTTTAAAATTCAAGGAATTCAGAGGAAGATGTGGCAGTAATATTGTCATGGTTTTGTATCAGCACATAATGATTGTTCAGCATCAAATGTCTGTGATAAAAGAAAAAGTGGAGGAATTCCATCCTGCTCTGAAGCAGTACGTGGAATCTGCTTCTGCTCAAGGTGGCTGCTTGCAGTAAGTACAATGTTATTGTCCTTGGACTGAAGGAAGAAATGTAGTGGGGTTTTTTTAATAACTCAGATTATTTATGAAGAGAGGACCTATGACAACTTTCTTGGTGGGCTATGTGTGTGTGTAAGACAGAGCTTTTAAAAAAACACTTTGAACTAGAAAGAGGTGTCAGAATGTGCAGATCTTAGGTACTATCACAAAATGACTGTACATCCCAGAGATGCTAAACAATCTTTTCAGGCTTTTTAGCTCTGCAGGTCATGAGTTCATGACTCCTGGAAGCTCCTAGGCTGACATTCTTTATTGAAAAGCTCATTTGCCAACCTTCATTTGTGCTTACCTGGCAAAGAAGCGACTTATCAACTTGTTTGCCAGTTCTCTGCTTGGAAGCTTTCAGGCTGTCATTATAAAATTTTAATTCATAATAAAGAATTGGAATAATTAAAAAGCAAAATTTTCAATGAAACTGCGTTTCTCCTTTGCTTCTTTTAGAATTAATAAAACATTAGAGCTGGGTTAAGAATAAATTTTAGTGGCTTACCACTATGTTTAATTTCTGAATTTAACATGGTGGAGAGATCTACTATGATACAAACTACAGACCATTATGAAAAAGATATCTTTTTTATGTGTACACAATACAGAATCTTCCTATACATTCAAGGGCTTCAAAGACTGCCTACCACATCCCTAATTTATCAATCTTCTTGCTATGAGATTATCACATTTAGGATTTTATCAGTAGTGTTCACATAGACCAAAAAAATGAAGCTGGAAGAAGAGTGATCTTTCTGCAGTGGTTCACTTGTAAAGGCAGGCTGGTGAAGAAAATAAAATTCTCTTGTTGGCCAAGAGATGGGAATAAAAAAAACCCCAATGAGAAGTCCTCCCAGCCTCCTGCCAGGAATGAACATCCAGCAAAATGCTGTAGTGACTGCAGACTTGTTGGGGAAGAGAGATTCCATGAGTTCAGAATGCAAGTTAACAAATGGTGGCAGAAAGTTCCCTTCTTTCCCGAGTTTTCAGGCATTTGGAAAGTCTGTAATGCCACCTAATGGATGGGTTTTGCTGTAGCTACAATTGACAGTGACTTGTTTTTTCCAACAGCTTCTGTTATTTTTGCCATTTTACCATGCCCTTTCACACGCAGAGGGAGAAAAACAATAAATCATAAAACATTGCTGGCTACATTATGAAGCATAAGCTGAGACCAGTTTTCAAGCACATCATTAGTGAGGTCAGCAATCTCACACTTGGGCACACGGAAAACTCTGTATCTATACTTTCTGTGCTATTTATCTAAACACCAATTTGAGTACCCAAGTGAATAAGTACCCTACATGCTATAAAGCTTTTATGCTCAGGATAATAAGCAGGATGGTTCTGTGTAGAGGATCAACAGATATTTTGTGGGTCATTTTTCACTCTTGAGAAACTCTTTCTTGAATAACTTAAGAACAACTGACTAGTACACAAAATATTATTTTAAAAGCATTTCTGCAGCAGATATCACCCTATCTGGGTCTATACTCCATTATATGTATACTTCATTTACTCCACTTGCTTTCAAAGCCCCTAAACTCTATGACACTTTGATGCATCTCTCATACAAAAGGATAACTTCTACTTATTAGATGATCTTCCCTGAACAGATGTTTGATTAATTTTCTGTTTAAAATTTGTTTAGACAAATTACACTATTGAAGCAATATGAAAAATTAGTCTCATAAAAATATTAATTAATAAAAATAAATATATAAGAGGTTTTACTTTTTAAAAGCTCTGATAATTTGCAGTATATGATCACTATGATCACTTATTTGCTAAGTTCATTAATAGGGTTGGTTTTGGTGTCCTTGTTTTGTTCTGTGGGGTTTTTTTTTCAAAAACCACTGCATTTGTTCCTACTCATCAGCAGTTAGGAATAAAATGTATATGTCCAATCACTTTGTTTTGTTTCATTAAATTAGTTCTATTGTGAAATTTTTAGTGTATCCATACTTGCAAGTGTATCCAAGCTTGCAAGTAATTTCCACTCCATTGTTTATGAGTTCTGGGAAAACAACAATGCCTGGAATAGGTAAGTGTCAGGATTTTGGTAAATTTTTTATTTTTATTTTTTGGTAATACATAAAGTTTTGAAGGTTAGAAATCAATTGAGTAGAAAGACTGAGTACAAATTACTTAAATACTGCTAACTGATCTTTTGCTAAATATATCACAATTAATACTTCAGAACGATACTTTAGTTGCTAAAGACTTGAATATACTGAAACATAAATAAAAATGCCAGAAAGACAATGGTGACTATTCAAAACTGAAAAAGTCTGAAAGTGAGTACATAAAGGTATAGCATTAGGTGGATGTTAGTTCATCAGAGACAGAAAACCAGGAAGACAGCAATATCACCAGTTTCATGGTGCAGAAGGAACAAAAAGACACAGTTATTGAAACAGAAGGTGTGCCAGCCCGCAGCACACTTCAGCATGCAAGTGGTTGTGGGGAGCTGTCCCAGAACTTCCCCATCCACATCACAGGAACCCATCCAACAGACTCCCAGAGTGTCTCTTTTGGGCCCAAAATAGAAATTATTAAACCTCCTACCAGCTTAATTCTGGCCTCCAGCAGGCAGATGACTAAGGAATTGAGTAGAGACACAAAGATTGTCCTTACTTACATTTAGTTAAAACACTCAAATGAACCAACCCTGTGATCCTAAATCTGTTGAGATAACCTGTTCTTTGGGAGGTGCAGAAGTCTCTTGCAGCTTTTTTGCTTTCCTTTCAAACAAAACCCCAGTTATACTGGGTTTCCTAACACCAGGGCTCAAGAACACTGGTAACACACGTCAACACTGTACCAGGTCACAACCAGGAGATGAGCATCAGACTGACAGCGAGCTGCACAGAGGAAAACCTGTGTTTAACATAACATGCAGGCATTTCATAGCTTGTCTGGTCTCCTCTCCCACTATCACTGTAAGTTTTGAAGCACAGAATCTCTGTACAGCGTTAACTGTGAAATTTCTAATGCTCATTAAACAAATTGAGCCCTGTTACATTTTTATTTTTTACAATTATTTAGCCACCTCCGAATGAATTACAGCAAGGCATTCCAAAGATGTAATGAGGATTTCTTGGAAACTCCAGAGCTCATCCCAACAATGCTAGTCCCTGGTAAATATCAACTTTTCACATTATTTTTTTTGTTCCATGTGAAAGGTTTTATTAGTGTGTTCCATATGCAAGACCATTGCATAATACCACCCCTGTTCAGATCTTTGGTAAAGTATAGAGGAGAAAATTACTCCAAATGTTTTTATTTTAACCACATAAATATAAAATGCATCAGCTAGGAGAAGACTGACAGTGCTTTATTTGACATCGTGTGAATTTACAGTAACATACACTATTTAAGAAAATATCTAGAATAAACAATACTATTTGTGAATGGTAAAATAGAACTCATTTAAGCTTTTCAAGGAAAAAAAAATGCTGTCTGATTAAGACTTCAATTTATTCCTACTTACACTGACTGAGGGGAGCCTTAACTACTAATAATTGTTTACTAACCAACTTGTTGTACACACTTCCTGCTATGTAAAAAAAAAAAAAAAAGCAAGGTGGTAAAAATTCCAAATTATTATTCTTAATACATCCAATGAGCATGTAACATCTTTCTCCTAGAAATAAAAGTCACAGCGCAGGTGCAGGATGAAGCCAAGAAAGCATCAGTCCCATATTTACAGAGAGAGGACAGTAGTTTTTATTTTAGGGAACACAAATCTACTGCAATGAAGCCTTAATTTCCTATGTGACTTAGTAGAGACTAAATTTAAAGTAATAAAACTCCACTTAGTAGAAGAATAAATGTAGTCTTGTACCTGAGGTTTGTCCTTAAAAGAAATCAGCCAAGACATCTTCAGACTTCATGAGCCCGATGTGGACACAAAATTATATGCCAGGGATTCCTGCAGAATCAGGAGATTGAAGTTAATGAACCAAGTATCTCTGTAAATCTTGTATCTTACTGGGACATTGCTGGATTTAAGACAAACTTGATTGTAAAAAACAATGAACCCTTTTCCCTAAATTCTTTGTGTCCAAGAGACTGCACAGGATCCAGCAGAGTTCCAGGGCAGTTTGCTCACGGGTAAAGTACAATTATCATAAAACAAAATGTAAACATAATTTTTAAGTGCCAAAATATGGAAGTGCCTGAAATTGGATTCCAAGTACTCATTAAAGCATTTACTCTGCCTGCTAAGAAGGATTTCAGTCTGCAGCACTCTGTCCTGGCAGACAGTTACCATAGAAACAGCATTTCTCACTGTGCACTCCTCGCTGGGGTTGCGTTGGGGGGGGCAATGGAATTCATGCATTCACAGCTCTTTGTACAATTTTATACATTACCTGTAATTTAGAAATCCATGCAATGATTTGAACTCTCTTTCATGGAAAGAGCTTCCCACAACTGATCTATACAAATCATATTTGTGTTTGAAAGGCAGAAAATCATCTTGAAGAAAAAATGATGGCTGCAATCCCACCAGCACACTTCACAAAAGAATTTTAGACACCATAAAGTGATATCACTGTAAAATCAGAAGGAAAAAACCCTAGACTTGTCTACAATTAGATAGGCTCTGTTCTAAAAACAAATTTACCCCAGCTAAGAAACTTCCAAATTTCTTTTACACATCTGGGTAGCTAAGAACTGAATCAATTGCAAATTGTAATCTGAATCTGATTCATTCAAAGTTTACAACCCATAAGTTAACTAATATTAGTAAGGATACACTTATATGGCCAAGAATGATTCAGGAAGACAAGTTTTCAAGACTGTTTCATCCAGTATTATCCTAAAAAAAATTAGTTTACCATCAGTTGAGAGGAACCACAAGCTATTATAACCACTCATGCACTTGTTAACTCACCTGGTTGCTGCAGCCAATCTACCAGGATGGCATGAATCACTCAGTTCACATTCAGTGAATGTCTCATTTTTATACAAGATCTGGACTTGAGGACTCTAGAGAACCTTTGGCCAAAGAAAACAAGTTAAGGGGAAACCACTGAACACTTGTAACACTACAACCCATGAAATAAATAGTTAAATTGGCATTTTTGGGGGCTGAAATGCATTAATCCACTGATGTTCCAGAGCCTACTAGGCTCATAGCCTGAATTCAGGTAAGACTCTTGAGTATTTTCTCATCATTTTTCTTCATGAATAATAATTTTCATTAAAATAGCATTAACGGGAGCATTTATGGATACATACATAAGAAATAAGTTCTGATAATGAATTTGTGTAGTGTGAAACCTACGTAGCCTGAAACACCCCTCTACTAAGGGCACTTGGCATCTCAGATAAAGTTGCAATTCCTTTCCTTCCTTGCCATCTCTCTCCATAAATCTTGTCATTCCTCTCTGTATAAGGTTCCATTTCAAAAGGCCAAAGGCTAGAGACTGTGGAGAAGAAACACAGATTGGTTTCACCCCAGCACCGCCTATAATCTGGCGATTTACAGAACTTTTTATGGGAATGACATTTTACAAGTCCATCAATTCTCTTACTTTTGAGAACAAAAAGCTATTAATTCCTAGGGTTGTGTGAAAAAGCCATCAGATCTGAATAATGCCACCAGGAAAGCAAATCATTAAAGCTAACACAACCACCCAGGGAACATAGTGCTTGGCTCAAAAATTGACATACACAGCAGCCCAGGACTGAGGATTTATTTGGGTTGGTCCCGGGGATCTGGGCGCTTGATTCTATGCAGCCGCACTTATGGCACATAAATGCTTCTTTGGATGTCATCAAAAGGAGATATAATTCTTGTGATAAAGCCCCCTTCCCACCACCTACACTCAGCTCTCTCAGTATTGTGGTTTTTTTCTCACCAGTACTAGCTGCATATATAAATGCATTAATATATAAATGCCTTCATTATATCTGTTATAGATATTTTATTTAGAATTTTTACCAGAGGTCAAAAAAGAAATGCAATTTATGCTAACAAATAAATAAATTCTGCTCTCTTTCAGCATCGTGGTGGGTCCTCAATAACAACGAGAATCTGTGGTTCCAAGCAACGTTAATGTTGTATTGTCTTTCATTACACTAACATTTGTATTGCAGTGTACAGGTGAATTTATGATGTGATAACGTTTGTTATTATGGATGGGATCTTTTCCACTTTATCCATTATAAAATCTGGAAAACTGTGCATTTATTACCTTTTCTTCTTGTGACTAGTTCAGTGAAATGATGCATTGTAAAAACTGAAATAAGATAACTATGATAAACTATTTATTTCTGTGACAGTCCAAACTGTCACAGAAAAATATGTCTTGAATGTATAACTAAATATTTGTGAAAGGTTTTATTACTGCATTAATAAATAACCATTACTTACTGCTGCTGTGGTCTCCTGTACAAAAGAAAGAAGTATGAACTAGAACAATATTTTCATACATGTCTGCAAAGAGGCTGTAAGTCATTAATGAAAAGAATAAACATAAGGACGACTCCTTGTGCTAATACAGAACTTCCCCCAGGATATTTTCTGCTCACGATGAGACAAGGCAGCACCATCTTCTCTGAACAGACTCTTAGCCCTTACCCTCACTAGAGGAAACATATCTGCCTATCTGTGGTCACAGACTGAACATTGCACAACCCCTATGTCCTGACCACTCAGAAAATATTTCCTTTAGATCTCTGGCAGGTCACTGGAAAATCATTAGGGAAACTGCAGTTACAGCATAAATAGCCATAAACCTTGAGCTTGTTTGGAGGTTGGTTCTAGCAGGGGACAGGGCTGCTGTATACCCTTGACTGAAGAACAGCACCATCTGCATGGGGAAGATCACCCTCTTCAACCAGTGTGCAGCTTTGGTAGGGATGCACATGGAGCATCGAGGAGCACGTGGACACCCACCGAGCCAGCCAGGTCGGCTCAATCACCTGGTCATCAGTGGGGTGACAGATGTTGCAGCCCAACTGCCCTCACACCCAGGGCTCTGGGGCTCCTGGCTGATTGAACAGGAGGCAGCAATGCCCTGGCAGTCAGGAGGGCCAGCTGTGTCCTGCTCAGGCCCAGCATCACCAGCCGGGCAAGGAGGGCATTTTCCTGCTCTGCTCTGCACTGAGGCGGCCTCACCTCAAGTGCTGGTGGCAGTTCTGGGCACAACAATATAAAAGAGATATAAAGCTATTTAAGAGTGTCCAAAGGAGGGCCGTGAGGATGATAAAGGGCCTACAAAGGAAGCCATAGAGGGAGTGGCCAAGGTCACTTGGTTGGTTCAGGCTGGAGGAAACTGAGGGGAGACCTCATTGCAGCCTGCAACTTCCTCATGAGGGGAGGAGAAGCAGGCACTGATCCCTTTTCTCTAGTGACCAATGACAGGACCCAAGGGAATGGCATCAAGCTGTATGAGGGGAGATTGAGGTTAGACATTAAGAAAAAGTTCTTTACCCAGAGGGTGGTGGAACACTGGAACAGGGATGTGGTCATAGCACCAAGGCTGACAGAGTTCAAGCTGCATTTGGACAATGCTCTCAGGAACATGGTATGAGTCTAAGTGTATCCTGTGCAGGGCCAGGAGCTGGACCTCGATAATCCTTGTGGGTCCCTTCTAACTGAGGATATTTTGGGATTCTTTAAGACCTGGAAGTAGCAATACTTGATTCCCTAACAAGTCATGGTGTTGTTGTTTGCATCTGAGGTGTGTCCTGCAGCCCAAGAATGGGCAAGCACCCACTGTAACCTCACACCTCCATAGCAGGCTGACAAGCTCTACATGCTACATGACCACTCTCTCCATTCATTTAGCAGTCTAAGGTTACAAACAGTACCCACAGAGAAACTTAAAAGCCATGTTCAATAAAATACCTTCTTGTCTAGTTTTATTTCTTCTCAATGAAAAAACTACCATATGTAATTGCAAGGGAGGAATTTCAGCTACAAACAAGCAGTCTTCGTAGCAGCAAGGTCCTGTATTCCAGAAATCATGGCAAGGTCTGAGCTCAAGATTAAGAAAGGTATCACACTTAGGCTCCTGCACGCAACCAAAGGCAATTTGGCTCTTATTTTATCAGTGGAGTTCTGAAGCGAGTTACTTGCCTAAACAAAGGCATCTAGTGCTCATGAGTTACTGTGGAGGACACAACTGGTCTCCAGCTCCCAGCTGAGGACGAGATGGTTTGTTTGTCATTTATGCCTGGTTGCAGCACATGGACTGGAATTTCAGGAGAGTAATGGATGACACCAGATGCCTGCCTTTAAGCAACTGAATCAGGCCCTTTGCCAATAAAGTTCACAAGGCCTTGGTTCTCCACACAAGTGTGGCTGTCAGAGAGAGATACATGCACATCTGAATTTATGTGCCCATATTACCAACAAATTTCACCTTTATCTCTCTCACAGTAACTCGTTGAAAGTGCTTTTAGCACTGAAGTCCAAAGCTTGCCTGTACTGACATGTTCCAGTTACCAATCTGTCCATTTATAAAAGGGCACCGAAACTACTCTCACAAATGACATCAATTTAAATTTAAAGGTTTCTCATCTTAATCCAAGTAAATCTACTCATACTCCTGAACAACTGGCTGCTGTTTTTCCTATGCCAAGATGTTAGGCTAGTGTATAGCCTGGGGTTTTTTGTCACTACTGACCTACCAACGAAGGAGATACTGTGACATGTGACACAGATTCATGGAAAATCCTTAAGTGAAATATGACATACTACACTAAGGTTTGTAACATTTTTCCTTTTCACTGGGAAAAAAAATGTATTAAAATAATTTTTAAAATAACCTGCTTTATGACTTCATGTCAATTAGGTGCTGGAAAGGCGAAAAAGTTGTAGCAGGTCATATGCCCTTATAACAGTTACTCACCTCTGTACATTTACTAGTAAAGAAACACTTTGATGAATCATACACAAGAAGACGTTTGAGAAGTTTCACTTAGGAGTTTTCAGAGCTACACACAGAAACTGTCTTTGACACATACTGGGAAAAAAGATCCATATGACCCACTCTAAGAAAATCCCAGTGATTAAAAACTAACCAAAAAAAGATTTATTTGCATCTTTCAGGAAAAGAAATCTAGCACTGATCCAATGCAACTTGAGAGGTTTTTGCATTACTGCAATTGCCATTTAACACATCCTCATTTAGCTTTCATTATCATTTGAGACAGAGGGTAAAAAATTGCCTGCAGTACCCAAGTGATATTATTATAGGTCTAAATACACATTTAGAAGTTAATTATATTCATACAAATTACTTATTACTGATGCCTGTCAACTGGTGGATGCCTTTAGGAAGTACTTAACTAGAGCTTTCCACTCAGTATGGGATACCATACTCATTTAAGGGAAAAAGAGAGAATTAACTCTGCATTGGTACACCCATTTACCCATATAAGATATAGGATTAAAATCTGTCTTGTCCCTCAGTTTTTCCCATTACTTTCACTTTTTAAAGTCAAGAACATGGGACAATTATTTACAAAGAACTTTAAGGAATGCAGTGCATAGGCATGTGTCCTGTTGCAATCCAGGATGAGAGAAAATTTCTCTTGTTAGTGAAACTTTACTAATAAGAGACTTCATCTTTTTGACGAAGGTATGTGTATCCACAAAATATAAAGGAGTATCTTGTGCCAAGATGAAGATATCAAATTAAGAAGGAGCAAGTCAAGTTTTGTCAAAAAACCTCCCATAACAAGACAAATAGATACCCTAAGACATCTGAAATTTGAAACAGCCAGTATTTGTTGTTCTGTCTTTACTTCTGAGGAATGGAGTTGCAAGCAAGCAAAAAGTCCCAGTCAAGTATTTATTTAGAATTTATGGTCAGGCAAAATATATGGCTACATAACACAAACAATTCAATGACAAAATTCTGCTACACCAATATGTAAAATTATTTATTTTCACTTTAATCATATTACCATTTCAGGCATTACAAATTAAAGGTTTGTCTCTTAAAGCATTCAGGCAATTACAGGAAGAAACAGGCATTTTCACAGGTTTCACAGGGTCGTACTTCCATCTGCAGGCACCCAAGTACCTTCAAAAATCTTGAAGACCTACATCAAATGTAGCTCCCTCATTGACGGACTTCAGATCTCCCAAACAACACGTCACTTCTTGCAGATGTCAAGGAAAGGTTTGTTCTTCACCTGTAAGACAAACCAACCCCTCAAATTACTTCAGTTATAACAGACCACTTAAAAGTTCTCATATTAGTCCACTTGCAACTCTTTTCTCCTCCATGTACATTTCACAATTCGGATTTTTTTTTTCTTTAGGCAAACAGTTCATTAATCATAGAGACTTCATCTAAAGTTTTACTATTGTGTGTCAACACAGTAACATCTGTTCAAATGCTGAGCTATGTATTGGTAGCCCTGATCCCCACATCTCAAAAATACCCCAGTGTCCTTTGGGACAAATGCAGTCAACAGTCCACCAACTGTAACAACTGCATCTCCCTCGTACAAGTCATTCTAGGAAGTTTTCTTCACCTGAAAATACAACTTTTACTCATAATTGGGCACATACTTCAGCAGTGGCTTCAAAAATTCAGAACTAGGAAAATCTTTTGATAGGCATGAAAGTCTGAATACTCAGTTCAGCAGCAAACTGTTGAAAATCACCTGCTCCAAAATACAAGCTCACTGACATTGTCTGCCTGTCATTAGAAATTTATTTGCAGGCCACTTTCTGCCACTTTTAAGCATCATTCATTTAATTTACATATGCATCTCATCAATCCCTCTGGTTTCTGTGCAGAAAAACAGATAACATGAGCAGCCAACAGGCTGGAATTTTGGCTGGACTAGCAATCTCAGTGATTTCTGTAGGGCCCCTCCCTTTCCCCAGGAATGTAAACATCTGAAAGCATACAGATTATCAAAATCTTCCACTCTTTGAAACACAGGTGGTGGGAGAGGGGGGAAAGTTAGGAAATTAAAGAACTAAATCTTCCAAATCTGAAAGCGGGTTTTCAAACAAATAAAGCTTTCATCTTGAGGGGAAATAGAAAGACCTAAAAAGTAAGATCAGGGAAAACTGATTATGGTGATATATTAGTTAATTTTTGTTTTTGCAAAGGGCATAAATTTAAAAAATTTAAAAATGCCTCCAAATGTGGCCAACACAGTAATCATGTGGATATACTTTTCCATAACAGGAGTCCTATTTCTAGAACTACATCCCAGTGGTCTCAAAAGTAACCTAGTATGTAGCCTAATTTGATATGATGTTTACACAGAAGATTTTCCCACACTTGGGGTCTGGAATGTGATCCAGTAGATGCTTGCTCCTAGCATACGAAGTATTTGAGGATTATTTCATCCCAAACATTAAGGTAGCATGCATGGATACCCTTCACATTCATCATTCATTTCTATTCATTTCTCCCCAAACCAAAGACCAAAGATAATGATACTGCAAACTGCATTGAGCTCATTAATGGTTTTGTAGTGGACACTGATGCATGAACAACTCAAACACTGGATTAAGACTCTTACGAAGCTGGATATTTATCAAGATGGGTCTCTTTTATTTTGAAAATGTGGAAACATATCTGATCTTTTTCCTGAAAACAAATTAAAAACCCTTTCCTTTTATCAGGGTAAGATGTCAAATACCAACTGGAGAAGTTACATACAAAAGTTGTGCCGAACTGCACAATCTGTCCTCTGAAGATTTTACCAATTCAGCAGACCAGTTTGAAGGAAAATATTTCCTGTCAAATGGTTTATTAAAACCTCCATGGATGATTTTATAACTTACTACCAAAAAATGCACTTACTGGCTTTTCAAGCACAATTGGGTGATCAGGAAGAAACTCTGGTTTCTTCTGAGAGACAGAAACATTTGAAAGCTTCAGAAGGAAATCTCTGCTGTATTGGATCCTTTCTGTGAATATACAAAATCACTAAGTTCAACATTTTTGTTTAGGAGATTAAGACTGGGAATTCAGAAAAATTATTTGGTTACTCAATATAGAAATAGAATGGAAATGCTACCCAGTTTTAAAAACAGAAGTAATTTAGGTCTTATCTTGCATCAGGAAAATCTGAAGTAAATTACAGAGCATTTCACTTTAACTGTACCAAACTGACACAGTAAATCAACACAAAAGAAGAAAAAAGGTGAATCCAACCTCACATCAGACAGACTCCCTGTATCCTGTTCTAATTAACAGCAACATCACAAGCTGATCTTGAAACCCACAAGAAAATCTGTTTATGACTCACTCCAAAGTGTCACCTATTTCTAAGGGACAGATAACAAAAACAGGGTGTCTCTTTTCTTGGAGCTAATAAGTTAAATGTCTTTCAACACCCAAAAGTAATGACAAGATCTGCTGCACATAAAATGGCAAACAGATTAATAGCAGTGAAATACCTCTGAGGGGTTATGCTGAATAAAAAACAACAGAGCCTTTGCTCAGAACACATAGGTTTCTCATTGGAGTTTACAGCACTATCTCTACTATGGCCTAGCTTTGGATACAGTATGTCTAGCAATGTCTGTATTTCAGCTGACATTCTCAAACAAGAGCAGAAACAAGAGGAAATTAATTAGGCAAAGAAGGAACAAACTTTATCTCTGGTCCTTGATTACAAAGAAGCTTGTTCCTTTAGGAATTATGAGCCTCCTGCAAGATTGTTACACTGTCACCTGATGGACAACAGTTTTTGTTTCTCAGACTGTAGGATGTTGAAAAGAGAGAAGCTGATATCAACTACGACATAGATTTTTTCCTGCCTTTGAACACAAACAACGCAGGAACTGGTGAACCTGAGGGAGGGCATGGGGGTAACTTTGAAAAAAAACAGTTTAAAGCATATGAGCATACTTGAAAACTTAAGTCTTGTTCTTACCTCCCCTTGATTAAAAACCTATGAAGAAGATGACTTCGGTAAGGCCTTTGACACAACCCTGCACAACATCCTTCTCTTTAAATTGGAGAGATGTGGATTAGACTGGGGGACTGTTCACTGAATGAGAACTGGTTGGACAGTTGCATCCGATCTCATGTTGGAACAAGTCCAGAGGAGAGTCCCTAAGCTGATCTCAGGGTTGGAACACCTCTCCTATGAAGACAGGCTTAGATAGCTGGGGATGTACAGCCTGGAGAAGAGAAGGCTCTTGGGAGACTTTGGGGCAGCCTTCCAGCACCTAATGGGGGCCTACCAGAGGGCTACAGAGGGACTTTTCAGAGGCATGTAATGACAGAAAAAGGGGGAAAGGCCTTAATCTGAGGGACAGTAGCTTCAGGTTAGATATGAGAATGAAATTCTTTACTGTCAGGATGGTGAGGCACTGGAAAAGGCTGCACAGAGAAGCTATGGATGCCTCATCCCTGGGACTGTTCCCCTTCATGCTAAGTGGGGCTTTGAATAACATGGTCTGGTGGCAGGTGTCTCCACCCATGGCAGGGGGTTAGAGCTTGATGATCTTTTAGTCCCCTACAACCCAAACCATCCTATGATCCAAAGAGCAGTGGTCAAGTCTGGATGTAGATCAGTGAGTGATGAGTGGTATCCCCCAGGGTTTCATATCTGGACCAATACTGTTGAGTATCTTCATCAATGACACACACGGGGACCAACTGCACCCTCAGCAAACTTGCAGGTAACACCAAGCTGAGTGGTGCAGTTGACACACCTGAAGGACAGGATACCATCCAGAGAGACCAGGAAAAACTCAAGAAGTGGGCCCATGGGAGCCCCATGCTGCACTTAAGAACTGCTGAGACAGATAATTGAAAGTACAGCACCACTGAAGAGATATCAAATGGAAATTATTATCTGGAACTTAAAGTACAGCTGAACATAAACGAGTTCTAGAAGAAATTTTACTGTGCAAGAAAAAAAAAAGAAAATGAAAGACTTATTTGCAAGCAGTAGCTGAATAGTAGGACCTCTAAAGTTGGGTAACTTTGAAGGAAAGTATTACAAAAATCAGCAAACAAACAAAAGCCCTTTGAAAGCAAGTGTGAGAAAAAGTTTGACAGTGTGGAGAATTGTGGAGTAGGCTCAGGGAGGCATCACAGAGCCATTAACCACTGAAAACGATCCAAAGTGATGGCTTATACAAGAAACCAGGATCTGATGAGAAGCTGTTCAAGATGTCGTAGAACAAAACAATCTCTACCCACCACAAGCAGAACTGATGAGAAAGGATCAGCAAACAGAGAGAACTTGACAAGTCTGTTATCTAATTAGATCCAAAGACTAGAACTCTCTTCTATTTATCAAGATCAAAAATAAAAGAAATTAACCTGAACTTGAAAGAAGATACATGGATATTATTTCTTTTCAAGTCAGTAACACATGACAGAACAGAACTAATGCTCAAGAACCTGAGAGATGGTAACCTCAGACTGACAAAAATATGAAAGCCTCAGAAAAACTTAGTAGAATTCTTCCAAATTTTGAGTACTAAGAGCAAAAGAACAAACCACATCTTCAGAGATTACTTCAGGATTGGGGATTACAGATGGATGCCTGATTACAGGCAGACACAGACAAAAGAAACTGTCTCAATAAACTGGTGACCTAACCTGGGTCACTGATGCAGTTTCTGTGACATGTTTAAAAATGAAGAACTAGGTAGGAAGCAGGGCAGAGAAGTACTGTGAGGATGTATTTGAAATCTGAGATAATCCCTTAATGAAGAAAAAAAACTGACTTGGTTAAACTACCAATTCTCTATGAGTACAGTGGCAGACAGTATAGAGAGAAAAGCATTAGGAGCAAACCTTAAGGACAGTACTGACACAAAATCAAATTGTCCAGGATTAATCATAAAAGAAATTAATTTATATCTAACCACTCAAATACGATTATTTCAGAACCACCTCAGTAAGAGCAGGACTAGGAAGCCAAAATGCTGAGTTTTTAACTTGATTACATTCAATAGTCTGTATGCCACAACTGAGCCCTGCAACAGGCTAAAGGACACAACTCAAATCTGTACTTCTACACACACAAGCAATCTATACAAACTCAGCATTTTGTGTGAAGAATTTTTTTAATGTTTGGGGTCTGTTTTTTCAGGGGGTTGGTTGTGGGTTTTTTGTTTGTTTGTTTTGTTGGGTTTCTTTCGGTTTTTTAAAGATGGTTATATCCCTAAATGCAAGCAACTCTATCACGGGCAGTTTTCCATCTCAGTTATGGTCAGCTTTTACACCTTCTCTAGAGTGTTACGTGAAAATTAGAAAAGTTTCATATTGCTCTCCAAACTATCAATGCACTGGCTGATCAGAAAAATTAAAGTGCAGCCCACATCACTTCAAAGTTCAGTTCTCCTCCATCCAGAAAATACAATCCTGACACAGCTCCCCAGGCAGTATTTTACCTTTTTTTGCTCCTGATTCATGTTGTTTTGGTTGACAGAGCATCACAGTTTGAGTTAAGATCTTCACTTCAGTCATTTCAGATGACTAAAATAGGAAGGAAAGTTATGAAGCTTATCTCCTCTAGCATTTTAAAACAGAGATACATGTTTCTTAGTTAAAAGTAACAATTACAGCACAGCTTAATTTGAACCTGTAGAATGTTACTCTTGATTACACACAATAAAGAGATAGTTCAATAAAACAATACAGATGAACAAACTAGAGAGACATTTTTTAGGCAGAATTTTACAGTGCTATTGTTAGTTTTTAAAAAAGCCACATTTATCCCCTCCTTCTCTATTAACCCACCCAGAATGCAGCCACAAGCTGCTACATTTGGGAATAATACAATACAAAGGAAGGACTTTCCTTAAGACCAAAGCATGGACTTGGATTCTCTCACTTAGCAAAAAGGTTTGTTTCATAAGCATCAAGACCCAATATCCACAGCATAATGCCAAGTTTTTTCCAGTTGCCAAATCCTTGAAGAAAGTGTTTTGGAAAGTTGGAAAGCAGTTTATCCTATAGAGCTTGTCTCAGCTCTGAAAAGGCTCAACAGGTCCGAGGAATGTTCACATCCCTCTGAGTCAGATGGGAAGGGGACAAGAACTGAAAATTGCTCATCAAGTAGGGGCTGATAGGGCACTATTCAAACTGTATTTGGGGCACCTATAAAACAGTTCATGGTCAAAAGTATTATTAAAAATTCTTTCCCATATATCATGTTAAAGAAGTTTAAAAAAATATAATAAATACATCTATACCTATATCAAACAAATGCAATATGCAGCTACATGTAGCTAAATACTGATGAAACTGAATATTGCAACACTGATGACAAGAGGCTTATTTAAAAGGGAGTAGTTTGATCTCCTCAGTAATTACTGCTCAAGAAACATGTGTGTTAATTTCCTTATGTCAGATCAAAGATAGGTTCCCAAGACCTTGGCTTTTTTTTTTTTTTTTTAAGTCAAAGGAGCTTGCAGAAGCTTAATACAATAGTGAAGGACTTTAGAATTACTAAAACTCTTCTAAAACAATAAAAAAATAAAGTAAAAACTAAGGAACAGGCATTTGTTTTAAGAAAAACACCCATCTATCAGCACTCTGAAAAAACATTCAAATCAGAATCAACAGAAAGCCAAATTCAGAATACAAAACAAGAAGCATTCCAGTTTGAAGACTTCAAACTTCATTTTCCAGCAAACAGCAACAACCAATTTCAAGTCTGAAAAACATATCCGTACCATGTCCAAAGCCAAGCACTTCTAGCAATAAAGCATGAAGTTTTATGATGCTTGCTGTCTCAAATGAATTTGTGCATGTGTTAACAACAACAAAAAAAATCTACTTTATTATTTACACATAATAAGTGAAGACAGAATACATGTACTCTAAGTTTAAAAGAGCTGACTTAAATTCAGTGAAGACTGAAGAAATGCCACACAGACTTTCGTAAGAATCTGAAATTCCTAAGCTGCATTTTTCAGCTATTAGTGCATGCAAATACCAGGGAAAGGCATTCCTGAAACTCGAAATTCTTTTCAACAGAACTGAACAGTTCTGACACTGCTGGTTTAAAACGTTCAGAGCCAAGGACACTCCCAGCTGGAAATAGTTTTCATTTGGTTACATAACAGATCAGCTGAGCTCCAATTTAGAAATACTTATATATTTACTCAATACTCACCCAGTTAACCTTACTCTGCAAACATACTTCAGTGCTGCTGGGTAATTCAGTCCGAATGTTTAATGCAATGGGTGATGCTGGTGAGCATAAAACATTAAGAAAAAATAATTTCAATAGACTCCACAGTATTATCTCGTGATAATTGCCCCAAGAACATTCCTTGCTGCACAGAGATTATATGGGCATTTATTCACAACTCAGAAGTTCTACATCACCACAGAACCCCTTTTCTGTTTCTTCCATAAATTTTATACAAAGCAATTATTTATGATGTCATTTAACTTCAGCCCGCATCAGCCCAGCTGCTGATTTTCTGGCCACCAAAAATTTCTAACTTAACAACAATAACAACTGTAATACTGCAATATCTAGGCTTTAATCTACAGAGGTTTAAAATTTAAACCAAAATATTCACACCTGATATAAATACTGCATGATTTTTTCTTAATTTTTTTTGTTTTTCTGTTTTGAATTTGTATGAAAGCTAGTTAAGAACAATGCAGTGCAGTGTACTGTACTTGCAATAAAACTTAAATAATCTGTTAAATTATGTGTATTTTATGTTTTCAATAGTAGGAGCCAGGTATCCCAAGAAATGCAAATTTAACAGAGAAGCCTGTTCCAGCTTTCTGAAGCTACATTTCAGATGCCAAGCTAGAAAAGCAGTACCAAAGAGCTCTGCATAAACCCCCTATAGTTTAAATTCAGATTTTATCACAGAGATGATGCACTAAGATCAACACACAGCAAGGTATTTACTCACTGTAGTTTAACAAAGTTAATTTAAAACCAAAACAAAACAAGACACTGTACACATCCTTCTTACTTCCCTAAACATAACCCAAACTTTGGTAAAGTGAACTGCACCTTAGCCATGCCACTCACCTTGTTTAGAAGACAGCTGATGCACAGGTCGTGCTGGCTGAAGGGATTTACCAATAAACTTTTTTGCTTCTGTAACATTTTGAAACATCGCACTTCAAAAAGCAGCTGAAATCATTAGCATTCAGTTTCACACATGGGTGTTAAGCAAGAAGAGCAATCTACCTACTTCTTGTTAGTTGCCTTTGACAAGGCAATATTACATCTGGGCAGGAAAAAGCAGAAAGGTCTGATGCATAATTTTTTTTAGATGATTGAATATGCTGGATAAAATTTGCATGAAGACAGAATCAGACACTTCCCTCATTTTTCCTTCCAGCTGAGCTTCTCCTCCAGAAGATTTTTTTCCCTGTCTGCCTATGTATACATTTGGAGAAAGGAGATGGGGACAAGATGGAAATAAGGGGGTTTCTAACATTTTAGTTCAATGAGTTTTTAATTAATTAGCATCAGCATACCTCTTAGCAATCTGTTGTCTGCACAGGAGTTCCTTATATATCTATATAAACTTACAGGATTGTTTTTTAATGGCTGCTTTAGTTAAATTAATACAGTTTTGTATCTTCCCATTCAGTTTAGCCACTATAGAAGCATCAAAAACTGCTAAGATGGTGCTGGGCTGAAAAACCTCACACTTTGGGTAAGCAATCAGTTGGAAAATGTTCATTTATAGTATCTGTATATTAATGTATCTCCTTCTCATTCCCATCTTTTTTGTCAGCTGGGAGATTTTATGATTTGCAGGAATTTCAGCTTTTTTTAGAGAAAAAGAATACCAGAAAGAACAACCACCACAATAAAAATGATAGTGATTTTTTTTTTCTCTAAGAAAGTTTACAAGAGAAGGGAATAATTGTTATAGCAAAAAAATTCAAGAAATAATCAAGACTACAAGAGTTACAACTACATTATCAATTTTCAGTATGTAACGGGAAAAGAGAAGCTAGGCTATTAGACCCAGAATCATATCCAACTTCAGCTGGTCTTTGTGTTATAGGAAGAAAACTAAAAATCATCTTAGAATTTACTACATTATAATTTTTTTCAACACCTCTAACATAGTCAAATAACAATTTTCCAACATACGAAGTTTGAGCCCACCCAGGTCTAGAAACCAACTGTCTGATGGTTACTGTCTGAATAAGAACAACTTAACTAAAGCTAGGAAAAATTTCTGGTTGGATTTTCTGATTTTCCTACCCGTTAATCTTAAAAAAGGAATACTTCAAAGCTGTAGCCAAGAGCAGCAATGAAAATTCCTGCAGCTGAATTAACTAAGACTACAGATATGGATGACATATTTAATTTTACCCAGATAAGGAATGCTTGTATAAATCACATTTATCCTAGATAGTAAATTCCGCAGAAAGCAATGCAGCAATTATACACATTAGCATCAGAAGAGTGAAAAAACCCCAACAAACACAAAAACTCTTTTACCCCCTGACTATTCCTGAAGTTTTCTTTCTTGCCCTAAGGAGAAATTATATGCATGCTTTTTAAAACCAGGAAAACCTGTTTAAGAGGCTGGCTAGCTTCTAGAATGCAGCACACTTCTATATTTTTGTAGTGCTCTGACAATAAAAACAAGTTGTGTGACAGCAAAACAACACCTTTTGTCATTCTTCCCTCACTCTTCCCCAGGAAGACTCTAGAAAAGACCAAATTACCTAGCCCAACCTCCTCAATTAATAGAGCATTCTTTCTGACCAGTATCAAGGAAAGTGGAGGAAGATTCGTTTTAACAGCTGAGAAATAAAGTGCTTCCATGAGAGGCTACTGCAGTAGGGGCGGCATCCCAATAATTCCCCCGTCCAAGGTCACCCTGTTTCTGTGGAGTCATTCCCATGGGAGACCTGGCACCAGCAAACAGGCCTAGAAGCAGTTCTGTAGAATCCAGCTCTTTTTTTTTTTAGTATCTTAAGAAGCTGGACATTGACAGCAGCCATCTTCCAAGAGCCCATCTCAAGCGTTTGGAAGGCTCCTTCCTAAATGCGTGAGGGGGACTTGACGCTACTTTCGTGAAAAATCCCCACGAGTAATCGGAAACTGACCGTCCCTCTCGCCCGAAACGGCACCGCACTGGGAACCCCACAGCCCCCAAGAAACGAAACCTCCGTGCCCTCCTTTGCGCCGGGTGGCCCAGCGCACCTCCAGCCGCCGGCAGCGCCCCTGCCCCGCGATGCCGCTGGCCGTGGGTCCCGCAGCGCCCGCTCCGTCCCTCAGCGCGGCCGGNGGACCCCCTTGGGATTCAGGGATGCGGGGCACACCTCAGAGCTGCCCCGCGAGGCCCTGCCAAGGCGCAGGAGAGGCGAGATGAGGTGCTGCCGCCCAGCTCCCTCTGGGGTTAGACCCGAGAGGGACTGGGAATAAAGGTGGTGTACTCCTCTGTCCCTCACAGAGAGGCATGTTCCGTCAGGGCCTTGCACTGGAAATTGGGAGAAATAAGTGACTTTTGAACAAAACTGAGGCCCCTACAGCTAACCTGATCGAGAAAGAAAGGGGCAATTTGCAGGCCTTGGAAAGCTGTCAGTGAACTGGAAAACTGCCCTCACCAATCTGCCCCATGGCACCGGGCAGGAGGGACCAGAGAACGGCCTCTGGCTTCTCAGTTACAGACGTGACGGCACCCTGTATGGTTTGGAAATTCAGATTTCTTCTCATTTTTTGCTCACAGCATGTAATCAACAGTAACAATGAACACACCCTGCTAACTACTGGAGGAGCACACTAAAGTTCCCTGATGTTAGTTTGCTGGACTTCACCTTAAGTATACAATATTAATTAAAGGTCCTTAAGTCTTTGCTGAATTTTTTTTTAACATATCTATTTCTTATCACCTACTAAGAACTCCAGAATTTCAGAATAGGAAGGTAACACCAAGTACATAATCACATAACAAACGAGCAATTAATTATTAATATCCAATGTTAAGATTCATAGTCCTGGCTAGTTTATAAAGACTGTTTTATTGCTTCCATCAAGCATATTGGTTCTGCTTTGCTGCAGTCTCTGAATTGTATTAACTTAGGTATTCAGAAATTAATACTGTCTCTGAAACAGCGGCTATTACACACAGATGTCACGCTCCTACAGTCTTCTCTCCTAACACATCATCTTCCACTTGGTTTCCTGAACTGTTCACACATGATGTTCTATCAGCCTTCTCACTGATGCAGCACATCTGCATACTCACTAACCCATTTGCTGCCGTTTAAGGTCTGATTTAAAGTAATTTCTCCCAAGTGAATTACTTTTTACTCAGACATGTCCTGTTTCTTTCTGAGGCACCATCCATTCTCACAAGATTGTCATGTAAAACAGTTGCTTTCCTATTCTTATCAACCATTCCCTTAGCTACATAAGAACTAATTATAAATTATTAATATGTAAGTGGCCATAAATATTAAATGTCTCTGGCTGTTTCTCCAGAACTGTTACTGATGGGAAAGTCAATTGGGCAACTAAAACAAAGGTATGGTTTTTCACAGAGCTGTTGTGCTTTTAGAAAGAAGCATGTCAGGTGATGCAAACCAGATTTACAGAAGATCTACACTACCCTTCGGATGAACTAAAAATGGTACCACGTACAGATGCAGAAGTACATATTCTTGCAGTATTTTTGCATATTTAAATATGCTAAGGATGAACTAAACAGTAAAAAATGGCACGTGTCTTTCACAGGGGCTGTAAACCGGGTTGCTGCTGGGTCGTAAAGCAAGGAGAAGGGGCAGGAACAAAAATACGGGGCAGGGGAAGGGAGTGTGCCAGGAAGATGGGAATATTAGGGCTGGTAATGGCTGTTTTCCTGCCCATCCCAGCAGGAATAGTTATCACCTCACAGGTGAAGTGCCCGTGAGTTGGCAATGCCGGCAGAGCAGCGGGGCCGCTGTCCAGCGCCTGGCCTAGGGAGTGCTGGACTGCAGCCACTTCACAGAGCCCAGCAACCTGCCTGTGCCTGCAGAGAATCCTGCTTCTGACTGGGGGAAATGAAAACAGAAAGTCCAAAAAACATTCGCTTACCGGTTGTCTCCCAGTTTGTCCGGAGCTGGCAATTAACACTACTGAAAATTTCTATTTCACTTGGTTGGTATTGTTTATGTTCTTACATTAAATGATGATAATCTAGTGTTCTCTCAAATACCTGATATATACAATAATTAATTTGAAGGGCCAGGTCTAGCCAAGAGAGACTTACTATATGTTGCAAAATATAAAGGTTTTTGCAGCTGTGTGAACAAAATGCTTAAATGTAGGAAAAAAAACCACCTCAAAACAAACTGGTTTTTCTATTTGGTGAACTAAACAGGGAAATTATTTCTTTTTAACATAATGATTGTGCTCCTAAAGGCTGTAGATTGCAGAAAGTGAAACAGTCACTCTTGCTGCATGTACTAGATATGGTTCAGGAAAGCAGAAAACATTTATTAAAGACAGTATCAATACTGCACATGTAAAAATGAGCAATTGCACATCTAAATGAGCGTGTAATTGTAACTGCATGTGATTTTAGGTTTGTGGTGGAGGGCACTTAACAGCAAAGTAATGGCTTTTTGCTGAAATGAAAAGACTCTTGGGTCAGCCTGAGGGCAGACTTGTAGTTGCAAGTTTAAAAAGCCATTTTCAGTGTAATTTGATACTCAGTTGTGCAGCCAAATGTAATCAGTCTATTTGTGTATGTAATTGTGATTAATTTAGCAGTACTTTTTTGGGAGACTTTTTTTTTTTTAATTAAAGCTACTTTCAAAAGAATTTCATCCCAAAGCAAAAAGAGAAAAAAAAAAAAAACAAACCAAAAAGCCAAACACCAAAAACCAACCCCCCTGAAGCATTATTTCCAATGCTGTATGCTTTATTAAGTCAGTCAACAGAACAAACACCGAGAGACAAGAATGTACATGTAAATATATATATGTACACACGGAATATTACGGTTGTACTTTTGTGAAGCAGCTGCTTTCAGCTAAACTTGTGATTTGTCCTGTGGGGGCAGCCAAGGGAAAGAACACAAAAACTCTTTTACCCTCTGACTGTTCCTGAAATTACCCTACTTCACATACTGAGTTTCATCTTTCAACAGAGTTGAGAATTCAGAATATTAATCATACGTATTAATCTTGGTTTTTTTTACTACAGAAACTGTTGAATTAAAAGTGGGAAGCTGTTCCTGTATTTAGTACTTACCTTGTGTAACTAGAGGAAAGTTAATGATCAGTATATAATACTATATAAAATAATATATCAAATATATTTTCTTCACATACAAAAATTTCTTCAAGTCTGTCGACTGTCACGATTCTAAAATCAGGATCTGGTATTTTCCTTTAAAATTAATTTTTTGGTAACATTATTTGTAACAAATTCTCAGTATTTTTCTTTAAATTTCTGACTTCCTTAAATATGGAGAAAAAAACCTCAACAACATAGATCAAAAGCACTGTGTAAGTACCAAAAATCCCTAAGTGACAGATAAAATTAATTTTATAAATAAAATAATGCCTAGAGAAGGAAAACTGATAGACTGAAGCTTGATGAACTCACTTTGTATATAAAGGAGGGTATTAGCAAGTATCAAGGTGTCTTATAATCTATAAGTCTATAATATACTAAATATGCTTAGTAATATATAGATGAAACAAATAAAACAAAAGACAAAAAAACCCCCCCCGCACATACAGTTCTCTTGTGTGGTTTTAGGTATTCACAGGGAAAGAGACTCACATATTTAATAACAAATAACATTCCTATAAGAGTTCATTTTGCTTTGGGAGAACTGAAATTCTGAAATCACAGCTTAATAAATTTAGTGAAAGTTTTGCAGTTTTTTTCTGGGCCAGAATTTCACCTGTTATTAGTGTAGATTCCTTTACTCTGAATTCTTACACCTGATTAATCTATCATAGCTGAATTACAGGACCTTCATATACGATGGGGTTAGTAACTGAATCTGAAAAAAAAAAAAAACCCAAAAAAAACTTCAAGAGAAATTATCTCATGCTTCAATGCAATGAAGAATTCTGCTTTCCAGTATTTCAGTCATGGGAGTTGGGTTTAGTGTTTAGGCGGATTGAGATTGTTGCCATAGCTTTTAATACCATGAGAACATATAGAGTCTTATTACTAAGACATTGCTACCTTTCGATTCAGACTCAACCAGCATGATTCAGCAAATGGTACCAAAACCTGTACTGATAAATAAAGGTGCAGTAGAATGTGAATGGAATAATCAGGAACAAGAGCATAACAGGAAATAAAAAAAAATAAAATAAAAAAAAAAAAGACCAACGTTTGGGATAACAATTTAGGAAACGTGGATTAACTGTGCAAAAGAGTAGTGATTATAAAAAACACACACATTAAAACTATGCATTCATGCTGCTTTGGATTGAGATAATTGTTTGCATCATGGTTGTGACATGGCCATTAAAATTGTCAACAATTTTAGTTAACATGCCAAATAAGAAATATAATTTCAAGTTAATACAACTCTTGTGGGTTCAGATGTATGGATATACATGAGATTAAGAATGACCTAATTGAAAATTAATCCTTCATAAATTAATCCATTTTTATGCACCCTGGGAAATAAGGTTTGCTTTTTCAGCTTGAAATATCGTGTAAAATTACTAAATGCATATTGCTAACTATTGGAATGGAATAATTATGACCTCATTTAGCTTTTGCTCGATGTGAGGTATGGCTGATTTACAAGGAATCAGAGCAAAGTTCCTTACTTATATTGCTATTTAAATTATTTATTTACATGAGAAAGATTAATATTTCTATAGCTTTTAAGTTAGTACCTGTCTTAGATCAGTTCACTGTTCTCCCCTGCAGTGAATATTTAGTAGCCTGCAAACATGAACTAGTAGGACAGCAGCCAGTGCAACTTCAGTGCCTATTTGATCTTTCTGCATTACAAAATACATTGTCTCCATTTCAGAAGAGGCAGGGGATGAGCCTTAGTCCTGTCCTAAAACAGTTGGGAGCATACACTTACCCCCTGCACAGAGATAATCTGCTGTGTGTGCTCTCCAAGACAGTGGAAATCTAAGAAAGAACAAAATTTTGCGCTTCACTTCACTGTGTGGACCTGTGATCTCTTGCCATGTGAACCTGCATGAGAGAACCAAGATAGTGCATAGAAGCAATCTGAGAAACAGCAGCTCAGAGGAGTGCAGAACAAAGTCTAGCAAGTTTTGTCCATCTGCTTAGCAGCTGCTTTTTCTCTGCCAGAAAGAGCAGTAGCACAGACTCAGGGAAGTAACTCCTGCCTGTGCAGGGACTCCTTGTGACAGAAACCAGTTGCCAGAAGCAGGAGAGCTCTGGCAAGAGAACACTTGTGCTGGGGAGCACTAAGGGAAAATGAGTGCATTGTGTGCCTTGGCTTGGCACTGCCTGCTGCAGGTCATCCTGCCAAGAGAAGCCAGAAACTGCAGTTTATGCTCCAGTGCAGCCATCATTTACTTACTCTCAGCTATCTAAGCTTGCCATTTCATTGTGGCAGTGGACCCATCAAACTCTGGCTGTCTGGTATCTCAGGAGAGCAGGTTGTTCTGGCCAAGAAGGTGCTTTTTCTCGCCCAAATGCTCTTGATCATTTACTGTGTGTCTCTTAAAGGCAGGGAAAAACAAAGGTCACCAAAAAGCAAATGAGAAGAAGGAACAGCGTCAAGTCAGAAACAAAAGAATTGTTGCTGTCATTAACCAAACATAGAAATAATTAGAAAAACCCAAGCACACAAATAAAAACACACACAGAAAAAGCAAAAATAGTAGATAAAAATTCTATTTCAGAACTGAAGCCCTATAGCTAGCCCAGGAATAAAGACTAATTTGATTTTCTGAATATGCACAAGTTTATTTTTCTGTATAAGAACTGAAAAAAAGTAATTCACTACTTGTAAAATGAACAGTACTATTTGAACTGAAACTCCACAGAAAATATACAAATTACTTTTGGGATGGAAAATTTTGATCTAAAATATTAATATTTGACATTATGAGCATCAAAGCAAAATAAGAGACAAATAAAGCTCAGAGAATGGAAACATTAGGCAAGTTAAATACTTTTATAAAGCATGCTTTCTAGTCCATTGACCTGCCCATCAAAATAACAATAGTCTGCATTTATGTTAAAAGAAATACAAAGTATTGTTTTCTTACTCCTAAATAAGAAAAGTAGACAAACTATAAATACCACTGTAGACTTTTTTAGCCCTCTTCCACATTGATTAGAGTGAGCTGAGTAACTTCTAATGGAGGAAAAAAAAAATCAAAAACCAGTGAAAGCCAGTTTGTCAGACTCAGATTTCTCAAGGGAAACTCCTTGGGTGACTGCATTTTGAATGAAATACAGCCAGAAAACTCTTGTGAAAACCTGCATGCTGTCTGCTGGTTCATCTGGTGGCTGTTTGGGGTTCCTTACCATACAGCCTGCTCAGGGCATAGGGCTCCAAGCTTGCAGAGCTTCTTGGGAGATGTGTTATACCTTTAAAATTGCTGTTGAACAGAAATTCAGTATTAGAGATTCACGTCTTCAAGGTACTCTGTGTTTTATCTCTCTGATATAGTCAGAAATTATGTTCAGTGTGTTGTTAAAGCATTCCTTAAATAGGCAGGAATTTGGTATACTTCCTAAGTTTAACTTGAGAAACTGGCAGATACAACACACAGTGGTATCAGTTGCAGATATAAAATTTAAAAATATGCGAAGAAGAATATCATAATCACATTTACAAAATTAAAGAAGACCCAATCTACTCCAATAACACAACACAAACAAATAATATAAAAATAAAATTCTCTACCTGTTTCCTATCTAGGAAACTTTGCTAATCTTTTTAACAAATTGAAAGCATGAGAAGAAAGATACTATACATGGGTAAGAGACTTCATTTGTGGACAATGAAAATTTAAAGATTGCTTTGGAAATACTAAAAATTTACTCTGATGCATCTGTGAGGGTATATTCCCTTTTCCAATTCTTTGGGGAGGTTTTAGACATTAAGCAATGAATGCAAATCTAAGTAAGGTGGAACTATAACCATGTCATTACAAATTTTTAAAAATTCATGCAAGAGAGCTCCTCTTAAGTTTACTCTGAAGTAAATGGTTGTTTCTCCGTTACACAATATACTGTTATTGGAGAAAATGCTAATAATGCAACTGTCTTTACGACCCTATGCATCTCATCCAGCTTTATCTTTTAGCTACTGCTTATTTGTAAGTGATAATAATTATCATTTGATAATCATTGATTATCAAAATAATAATTTGATAATGATGTCATAATCATTTGATAATAATTTGATAACAATTTTGTAATTTGAGAAAAAAATTTGCTTTGATAAATTATTTTACTTTGATAAAATGTAATTTTTATTTGATTTTATAATCATTTTACTAAGTCATTGCAATGACATACAGCTTGTCCTCTGGATTAATTTCCAATACATAGTCATATTCTTTACTTTTGTTCATAAGATTTATGAACAATTCTTTCAAATGAACTGTTGAAAAGAACCATAAAATCCACTAAAAAGGTCCAGATCTAAAGTCTGTTATGGTGATGCTCTTTTTTTAGTTTTTCTTCCCCCAAACCAGCCAACATGAATGCCTAGAAACAAATATTAAAAGAGAGGATGTGATATAGGGATCCGTCCCTGGTAGACTCCCCCAGATTCCACTGAAGTGTAACATGAGGAGTTGCTAGCTAATCAAGCTAATAAGTAGCTTTATTGTTCTAAAATAAAAAGCCTTTTGTGGTTAAAGCTGTAGGAAACTGAGCCTAGGTTTTCTTTTCTTGTTGGCTCAAATATAACAAAAATCTTGCAAATAACTTAAATCGGATTAAGTTCCTCTCTCCCCTCTCCTTCATGACCTCCATCCAGCCTTTTGCTCCTTCACCTTCGTGCAATCTGCTGCAGGTCGACAGTACCAATAAAGTCACAGAAAAGTCTGAATTGAGGTGGCACTTTCAAAGTTATTTTCAAGCAGGGTACTCCCCCACAGCGATGTGTGCAGTGCAGTTGCTCATACTCCTCCAGTACAAGTCTGCGGCTGAATCCTGGGATAGGGATAGCCACAGGTGGAAGGCTGAGGAATGGGGACAACTTAATCTGGCTACTGACACAAACATGGCTTGTAACTCCCCTGTAAAGACACTTACTTACACTTACTTTTCGTATGAAGGGGGATTAAATACAATCAGAGTCCAGCTTTCAACTATCACATATTATTCTAAATATTATGGTTAGAATTTTCTACTTTCAAGTAATTTAGTGATACTCATTTCTCCAACACTGATCTATTTTTCCACAACAGATTTTTTGAAAGGGAAAGCTCAGTCCCTGGCACTGCTAATCCAAATCACACAGGAAATTAAGCAAGACGAAAGGATGAATTAATATAATGCAGTCACTCAAATTGCTCTCAGTTTCTAACAGCTGGAATTATAACAGATAAACAGCATAGTAACCTGACAAAAGTATTAAGTATTTCTAATAAAATTGTATGCATGGCTTGCCACATCTTCCCAGTCTGATAATCACTATATGTAAATAATTTTACTGATGTGTTTCTCAAACTTGCTTAGAAGAACATTTCCAAGATATTTTTAGAGTGTGTACTTCATTCAGTGTGGAATTTTTGCTGTTGGAAAAGGCAGTGAGATAGAGCTAACATGAAAAATCATCTTGCTGCTACTCACCTATTTATTATTCAAGTCCTTAAAGTTAGTTACAAAGATTTTCTAGCACTTCCTATGAAAGCTGCTGCCTCGGCACTCCCTCTGTTTATAAAGGCATACACTTTACAGAAAGACAACATCCATTTCTCAGCAATAAACACTAATGACTCTACAGCTGCTCCAGCATCTTCTCCAAGCACTTCATGCTGAATTTCTTGTCAGGCTGATTTGAAAGATTTAGCTTCTTTCAACATGGTACTTGTGACAAAGATCTCCTAATAACCTAATTTTCAGAAACACTACTCTCTTGGCCTCATAAGACAACATATCAACATGTATGGTGGGTACAAATAAAATTAGTAAAATATTATTCATCAGTAGGTTTATAATTACAAAATCTAACACAGTTTAAGGTCTGAAGTGTTTCCCAGTCAAAGTCACAGTTTGCACAAAAGCGCTGGTGGAAAGAGAGTAGGGAGGGAGGAAACTAAAACCTCAAAGTGCAGAAGTCCTTAAACATGAATTTGAATAACTCCTTCCTATACCTAACAGAGAAATAATACCTTGAGGAAAAGACTATTGAAAGTCAACAAAAACAATGAGTGATTATAAAACCTGAAAGTTGTCCTAGTGGTCCACAAGCACAGGACAGGATTTTATTTTTTTTTTTAATTAAAGTTCAGAGAGGTTTATTTGATTGATATGTAGTTCAGTACAGTTTTTCACGACTGCCTACAAACAAGTCCGCTTCACAAATGGCCACATCCATTTCAGTCCCTCCCAGTCCCATCAGATTCTACCATTACATTTCTTAGCTGGTGAAAATATCACAATTCTATGTACCCAGTAGTGGTTGAAATGTAATGACAATTTACAACAAATAACTACCATGTTTCACTTTGCAAAAGGAAGTAGTAGCAAACATTGTGCTAGTACCCTGATCCAGACAAAAGTAGAGTTACTTTGTCCATGTATCATCCCTTCTGCTGAAAAAGGTTGAGAAGAAAAAGAAGGAAAGACAAGGCAGGGAAAAGTACAGCTTAGCACAGGGGAGAAAAGTAAAAATTCCTTTGATTCATTAAAATAACATTATACCCAGCCCACTCCCACCCTCACTGAAGTTACAAAAGCAGTGGATGACTTTCTGTACAGACCTAGCCTACTTTATTTCACAATGTGGAGTGCAGGCAGTATTTTGAAACACAAAGTACCAGGGAAGAGTATTCAGAGGTACAAATGCAAGTGAGTACAGCAAATCTCAACAGTGAAGGGATGTAAAAAGCACTATGAAAAGTAGGGAGTATATTAGTCCATCAATAAGCCACTGACTCAAACAGAAATCCCAACAGTGGTTTCATATCTTACTTACTTCCTCATTTTTCCTAAAACATCAAGATACTTACAATTTATATTGCTATCTTATATTCCTATGGCTGCCATTTGGCAAAAATGCAGAGCTCACCTTTGGTGTGCAATCCCTTTGTGGCTCCTGTATCATACTAGAAAATCTGTCCACTAATGCATTGTTATTTACATATAAATAACAAAATACATTTAAGTTTGAATAATAATCTTTATTTCTTTATTAGTTTATTTGTAAAAGGTACATTGTAATCCTGAGCTACTGCTTTTATACATTTAGCGTCATACAAAGACAGATCATTTACAGTTTGATCATTTACATTTATTGTGCTCCAAAATCCTTATCCGAATATCATTTTGACTTAGCAGGAACATAGATAATTTAAATTACATGTATCCCTGAAACATCCATATTAATTTACCCATCTGACCCCATTATCTAAATTACTACAGTCGTCTAAATCACTCAGGACATTCCTTCTGAATTTAGCAAAAACTTGATTAAAATTATAACGATGGGCAGTGCAAGAACTGGTCCCTCAATCCTTTGTGAATACATCATTAGAAAAAACTTTCTGTTTCCGTATTCTCTTGGCAAGTCAGTGCTAAATTGACTAGATGTACTTTGATGGAATGGTCCAAGTAATAGTTTACTCATTTCCTTATTACAGTAGTTAATGAGAATTTACAGTGTCTCCCTTTGCAGTGACCAGTGTAATAACTCTCCCATGTAGGGAAAATCTGTGATCAGAGGAAAGTAACAGGCAACCCATCACCATCTCATTGTCATCTACATGACACTGAAGTATTACAAACCAAGTCATATGAAATGCTTCCCTTAGACCCTGTAAAGGAACTTGTACGAATAACCAGAGTTAAGTTCCATAATCCGAGCATGGCTTTTAGGATTTGCCAATTAAAAAAAACCAAACAAACAGAAAAAAACAAAAAGAAAAACCCCAAACAAACAACCAAAACAAACCAAAACTAAAACCTCAGCCCCAGGATCCTTGAGGAGAAAGCATTTATCCTAACTGAAATCCAATCCTGGATAAATGGAAATTTAATTGGACTACCAAAATAGCATCTCTCTACCTGAAAAATCTCCTAGCATACAGTGTTTACAAATGTCTCTCTAGAACAGTGTCAGTCTTTTAAACACTCACAACGTTCATTTCCTGAATAAGGTCACTATGATCTTAGGCAAAAATGCAGTAAAGCAGTTCAAGCAAATGCTTATTGCTTAGGTTTTAAAGCAAGCCACTTGAATATAATTTTAGTTAAAATGTTAAGTACAAATGTGAAGCTACTGTAGAAACACTTAGAAACACTCTTGCTTTTGAATTCTTACTGATCATCTAGAAAAATGGCAGACGGATTTTAACATAACAAAGGAAATGTAAAACTTAATACTGTCTGTTGAAATAAAATTCAACGCCTATAAAGACAGAGTTATGAACATGTAAACACAGCTTTAGTATTCAGAGCTAGGGAATCTAGCAGCAAAACAAACTATTTGCATATTATGTAGTGCAACGAACATTTGTTCTTAGAGACCCCCCAGTCTTTAAACTACTTTGAACAGAATGGAATCCTTACCGGAAAGGTTTTAAAAGTGTCCAAGATGTAATATCCAGAACTACTAGATGTTCACCTATAACCTAACAATTTCTCTACGCAAAACTGTGCTCTGGATAGCTGACTTTAATGGCTCCCCAGTAGCAGGCTCGAATGAGGCAGATTAAACCTAAGAGATAAGCAACAGCCCAAGAAACATATGTTGCGTGAAATCGCCTGGCGAAATCTTGTGTACCAACCTAAAAAGAGAAAACAGTAGTGTCAAACATACTGCACTATCTGTTCTTCAGGGAAGAGCAAGTTATATTAAGGAGAAGCATTTCAGCACCTTTTCAGCTCTGGTAAGGGCAAATTGGGTATTTTATTAGCTGAATTTTACATAATCGTAGGATAATTGAGCTTGAAAGGGAGATCAGGAGACCTCTAGTGCCAGCTCCCCAACAGGAGTAAGTAGGGTCACCCCCAAGGTCAGACCAAGTTGTTCATGGTTTTAACCCAGCTAGGTCCCAAATCACTCCAAGGATGGAGCCTACACAAGTCTCTGGACAAACCTCATGGCAAAATGTTTTCACATAATTTTCCAACTCAGTAAGGTCATAAAGGAGAAGAAATTTTTCTCCCACTGTTTTTATTTCTGGCTTTGTTTCTATTAGGGAACCTGGAAAATTCTTCATAACTCATTTAAGATCATACATAAATAATTATTGAAGTTAAGATGCAAGTTAGAGGCACAGTGAGAATTCCACATATGAATTCACTGGAAGTATTTCCTCACATGAACTTTCCTGGGATTCCCAGGTCGAAAGTTGGCTCTAGTAACCCCTATCAGACACTGGTAAGCCAGATACCTTTCCAAGTAACAGAAGCGAGTCTTTTCATTTGTAAATAGCTTATGAACTGGTTTTAGTGTTTACAGCTTGTACAAATTACAAAGACACATACGCATTTCTAGTGCTTGGAATCTCATTCACCTCTAATGCAGTGGAACTTATATTTCTGGCTATACAGCTACATGTATTTCTAGAAACCTGGAAGTTTTGAGCGCTCTAGCAAGAGCAAGATGTTCCAGTATTTCTACAGTGAAGTGAACCATTTTTCATAAAGTTGAAGTTTTTAGAGATGAAGAGTCAAATTTAACATCAGAAAAAAAGAGATTATCCAAGTGCCAGAATAACTTTTTTCTACAAAAAAATTCCTTTTTCTGGCTTACTCAGATGATTAAGTCCACAGTTTTAATAAAGATGACAAAACCCACACCAATTTAGGAAGTTTTACTCAAATGCTGGGAAAAGAAGAGCTGGTCAACTAAAAGAACTCCTTTCAACACACATATCCCTGCACACAGTTGCAAATTTATTGTGGGACATGACTCACAGTTAATCCAACACCAATGAAGATGCATATCATTCCAATTGTGATGTATGCACAGCAGCGCCTCCTTGGCAGTGCACTTCCAACAGAAGAACTGTTAGAAAATAAATGGTATTGTAAATTAAAGGCAAACAAAAAAACCCAAATCCAACCAAGCAAATAAACACCACCACAAAAACCATCCCTACCATCAACAGTAACTGTTTGGTCTCAATGGGGGGATGGAAAGAGATTGGCAATACACCATCTTAGGTTTATAGAATTGTTAGCAAAGTCTACAGTTATACTGCAAAGTACAGAACAGAGTCCTCATTTTTATTTTAAAGGAAAACTACTGGTGATTATCTAGTACCTAAAAATCTAGGTGCTTACAAGAAAGGGATTAGTGCCACACCCACAGTTTGAGTGTGTGTTCCTCCTGCACCCCAGTAATTGTCTTGGATAGCCTTTGGGTGGCAACGCTCAAGTCTGCTTTTCAGCTTCCATGCTGGTTGCAAGACACCCTTCAGACTTTTAGTACATCAACGTATGGCTTCAACACTTCACTGCATCTAAGTAACTGAAAATAACTTCTATCACCCCTACTTGCCATTAATAACAACCTTCACTATCCATTTCTTGGATACTCAATACTGTTCAGTGACTAAACTGCTCTGAAGATAAATACAAATCTTTTTAGTCACAGACATGTAATTTTTTTCCATGTTCAACATCTCCAAATACTGTAATTCTTTAGGCCATTAAGTCAACTTGAAGAACATGACAAGTTCTTCTTACTTTGCAGTTTCTTTCAGAGTTCTACCACAATTTATATGAGCTGCACAAATCACTTCTGACAACCATGGTACATAAATCCCCTGGAAGTTCTGTCACTCATTATCTAGACTATGAACTCCAGGACAGACAGCTCTGTCTCTACCTGCTGTGTCAAGCACTGTAAGTGCTTCACTCAAACAGAATATAAAATTCAAATAAAACATTGCATTATTTACTACAGGTTAGAAAAATTATTCTAGAAGCTCAGCATTGTTTAGCAAATACATTGAGTCACACACTTGCAACCACATACAGCTTACTAATGAGGAAAATAGGAACATTATTTAAGTCCACTAAAACACAATCAAGAGGACTAGAAAGGCAGAAGTGCTTTTATAAAACATGTATTATCTATCTTAGAGGTGTTTTAAAGCATCCTGAAGGATGCTATCATTAGTTAAGTACTTCATCCCATTCTGGGATATGAACACACCTTTGGAAATAGTGTAATACTTTTACTCATCTCATGATAATTCAACTTATTCAAGAAAAATGCATAACAGAAAAAAAGTACTGCTCAACAATTGAAGTAGTACATGTGTCATTTGACTGACCAAATTTCTGGCTCCAGTTAATTAACCACATAGCAAGGCCTCATATGCTTAGCATGTGACTAAAGTTTTTTAAGCATTTGTCTTAGAAAGCCTTCAGATAGATTGCTTTAAGCAGCTTTACTTCAACATTATTTCTTTACAAGGAATTTCTGATATGCTCCAAGAGGAAAAAAAAAAAAAAAACAACCCAAATTAAACAAACACCACCACAGTCCTCAAGCTAACACACTGAGCTTCATCTTTCAAGGCAAGAGTAACTACTCACAAGCCAGTTTCAGAGGAGCTGGAAAAGTCCTCAAAAGTACAGCACATTAGTTTCCACGAGGAAATTACCTCCTCAGCAAAACCTCATGATACACAGTGAAATGCAACACTGGAGGGTGTCTGGGGTAGGATTAGGGTAAGAGAATTCCCCAGCTAGCCAAATAATGGTATCCTACCCTCTCACACACGCCTCCACACACTCCCTCAAAAGCCACTCCACAGCCATTCTAGAAAAGGGATATGTTGTTCAATTCCAAGTTACATGAGTTAAAAAATAATAAAACCAAACAGTAGTTTTATGAAAGGGAAAAAGGGAAGAGACTGAGTTTGCCAAACTGACCTTAGGTTCCCTCCTTTGCAGGATCTTGTGGCTATGTACTCAAAGTTAATTCTATTACAGAGCTAGATACCATAAGATAAGCTGGTAAAAATGTCATGTTCAATACACCTAAGCACACATGATATTTTCTGTGCACGCAGAGACAAAGTTCATTCTGGAAAAGAGACTTTCAGGACTGACTTAGAGTCTTGTTTTTGTAATCATAACATTGCAGGTGCTGTGTGTATTTTCCATCCATATTTCTCATGTGTCTCCTCCGATGCAGTAAAAAAGGCTGGGGGAGAAACCATCAACTCAAATACCACAAAATGGAAATGTAAAGAATGTCTCAATTTAGCTGCTTTTCTCTTTACACAGAAAGCAATCATTAAATAAAGATATTAAAGTCAGTCTGTCAGGTAACAGACCTAGGAGTTCCAACAAATCATAATCCATTTTTCACCTCCCAGGAGTGATACCAGCCACTGGCCCCCTCCAGATAGCGAGGCTTCCTCTACCCACCCCAAATTACACATAAAACCCCCAAACTTAGAATAGAATAACGAAGATAAACTTAGAATAAACAAAGTTGAAACTCTATCCCAGAAACCTACCAACTGTGACAACTTTGACAAGCACATCTGGCAATATTAAAAATTGGAGCAAAATAATTTCTTCATATCACAGAAGTAACCAGAGAGCTCCATTGTTCAAGGGGGGAACTCTCTACAGAGCTATCTAGAAAGCAGCAGTTCCTTCTTTCTGAGCTGCTGCTGAGGAAGCAAAGGCACCTGCCAGAACTCTGGGCAGCAGCAGCAGGGATAAAAGATAGCTAAATCCAGTATTGCATCAGGGAGTAATTAGAAGAGGGGAAAACTGCTACATGGGACAAAGGCTATGAAAGAAGTAGCACAGGAAGGAGTGCTGGGTCTCTTGTGCTCCAAATAACAGGAATTATGACCAGGATTTCAAACATGTTTTTAAGAGGAATATTAAAATGTCAATATTTTGAAGGTGAATAGCACTGCTGGAATTAGCCTTCACAGAAGTGATGGGGTTCCAATATCTCTCTCTTTCCTTAAAGTCCTTTATGGGGAAAAGGAGTTATAAATTCATTAGGGTACATAGTTTTGGCAGACCTTAAAATGTAAAACAGATAGGTTCCACAGGAAAAAAAATAGATTTGGCATTCTGAAATAATAACCTGTATCATTCAATTCTCTTTCTAGTAATTGAATGAATAAAGTGAATTTTCTAGATTATTTAATATACGTCTTGAGAAAGAGAACAGCAAACAAAAAACCAGTTCCTGCTTCTTCATCATTAAACGTGTAAAATACCGGAAGCCTTCCCTAAATCTCTCACTCTTGGAAAACAAGCTGATAAAACATCTGGTATTTAAAAATGCAGAAGAACACTAAATCAGCAAAAAGAAACAGCTCCCCCCACCCCATTCCAAGGTGTCACTATAAACTGTGTCATAACAATTTCCTCACTAGCTACATTTATTTTCCCAATGCAAGTAAGGGCGAGTATCAGGCAGAATCACTATGCATCAGTATGGCTTCTGCAAACACCTTACCTATAGTGACACCACAGGTTTATAGTCCACTTCCAAAGAAATTTGGTCATTTACCAAAAAAGATTTTATTCTCTACAGCACAACTAATGTCCTACATTTCCCAAGTTATTTTGCAAGATAAAACAAGTGTGTATCACAAAACAAAGTTGTATCACAATGGTAGCACGCAGATGGGATTAAAACAAACAAGATCCTATTTCCCCCTAAATTCAGATATGAGAGGTTCATTTGTTTAGGTACTATGAGGCATGATGGCTTTATTTCTCCCTGAACACTGTTTCATTATTAACTTTTTTGTGTAATAACTTCTGATCCCCCCTGCAGTTTTAGAAGACATTCTTAATACAAAGATCTAGTATCCATCAACCAAATAAAGGTCACCAACTATTTGCAGAGATTCACTGCACTTTTAAAAGCATTTTAAACAAAATTATGAATCTAAAAGTGTCAGATGACATCTCCTTGAAAAGCTTACAGTTGCAGTGATTCAAGGTGCCTTTTGCTTTTGTCTACACTATCCTTTTTTCAGTGACAATCACCAACTGAATCAACAGAAGGAATGAACAGTTCTACATCTGACTACTCAGCTACTAATGAAAGAAGTTTTGCATTAATAAGATGAAACCCTACATTCCCTTCTAACTACTTGGCTATGATGACCTTTGACAAAGACCTGACAGAAAGCAGGTCACTGCAGTTATTTATTCCATCATCGTGACTCAAAGCTCTGTCTCACCTATGCTGTGCCCTAAATCCATGTATCAGAAATGTTTATGCTGCTGCAAGTGCAGAACTCCCAACCATCGCCTCTCAAATGCGGGAAAGCACCAAGCAACTCCTTCAAGGCTAAATGACAATATTCCACACTTTGCATCCTCAGCCCAAGGACAGACGTGCCCACTCGTTAAAATTTGTTTTGCATTCTGCAATACAGTTGCCACACAAGCTGTAATTATCCCAAATTGCACTGAAGAGAGGCTCCCGCTTTCCTACATACAGATAGCATGCTTTGCACTTTATGGAGGAAAACACTATGAAAACCTTTGAGTTCGGCTGGAATTTAAAACAGAAGCAACATTAATCAACAGAAGACAAACCAAAAGGCCACATGCTGTGACTTTTGACTGTTGCTTGGAGCATGGTTTATTTTGCTGCTTTTATTGTTAGGGTTGGGTTTTTTGTTTGGTTGGTTTTTACTGTATTTTTAGTGTTTAAGGTTAAACAACAAATAACACTGACCTAAGGAGAGTTAAGAGAAAAGCCAAGGTCAGATAACAAGGGTGACATAAAACATAAAACATAATTGCAATTAAAACAAGCCAAAGAGCAAAGCTCCAATCCCTCCTCAAGGACTGAACAGACTTAATGTGTCAGGACAAACACCTCTGCAAAGCAGCATCTCATCAAGACTGAGTTTATTTAACTTAAGCAAACTAGAACATATCCACAACTCCACACCAGGTTGGTCACACCCCTGAGGCTAAACACAGCACTAGACTGACTTCTCTATCAAATACTCAATAAAAAGACTTCAGTCAGTGACGAAGGCCAGGCCATGCCCACACCTACAGTACATTTATCCTAAGCTTTCTCCTTCCTAAGGGACTTGCTAGTTTTCCTACACCATGCAACACAGCTGAGGTCCTCCATTCCCAGTGGAAAACACATTTGTTCCTTTAACTGGAAGTCACACTTGCCTGTCAAAGGAAGACAAATATTTAAATAAATCAGCAGGACATGAAGGTCTCTGAAGTAATATTTTTGTCTTATTTCACACCCTGTGGCTGAGATCCCATACAAATTTAAAGTACATTACTAGTACAACAATTCAAATTAAGAGTTCCTGAGCTCAGATAAGAAAAGCCAAACAAATACTCAAAAGAGAGTCCCAAAAAACCCAAACCAAAACAAAAAGCTTATAGTTCTTGTATTCTAATTTTTCTTGTTCTTCTTGAAGTAATAACAAATTAATAGACAAGTTATTCCACAGTAATTCATAAACAAGCTAATGCATTAAGATGCTTACACAAGTTTGTTGAGTTTATAGTGTCAGTAAACCCTCTTTCAAATTAAGACAAGACGATTTAAGATTACTTCCTTTCCTCCCTTTACAATAAAGCAATGCAAGCTCTACCTTTAAAGATGACATCCGATTACTACTGTATGAAGAGGTAAAATTTCAAGGACATAAAATGTTAATTTCAGCAACCTATTCCTGTTTATTGTTAGCAGCTTATTTTTGCCTCTATCAATTCAATTAGAACATTTTCATAAATGCAGGTGGATTTGTCAAAGCTACTGATTTAAAGAATGGAGAATTCACGTGCACACAATATCTGCTTTAGCCTTGAAGTTCAGATGAGCACAGCAAAATAATCAGCACAGCAAAATAATCAGCACAGCTGACATATTCTACTCCAAAGACTTACAGAAGAGACACTGGCTACTTCACAGTAATTTATGTAACCTTGCTTTCAGAGAACTTACATTTTTTTGCAGTGTGGGCATTTTGCTAGTGTGTTAAACCTCAGTTCCATCCACTGTAAAAGAAAAAAGAAAAAGGTTGAAAAGCAGACCTGAGAAAAATGTTAAATGTCACTATGAAAACATCTGGCTTCCCAGACTTCCTTTGGCTTGTTTCTTGTTTTCTTCTATAAATGGGATGCCCTTTTGTCAGTGGCAACATGGGATTGGGATTTCCATGTGAACATTTCCCATGACTTGCCTTAGTATTACAAAATTTGCTTGACGTAATGTGCTTGCATCCACAGGCGTAGTATGGGCAACATTATAATATTAATAGGTTTTCTTCTCTTACTTAAAGACTATGAATATACCCTGAATCAAAATAAGCGTGTTTTCTTTGGCACAATTACAGACAGAAGTATTTTCCAATCTTTTCCCAACCCTTGCATCATTTATGAAAACTAAGTTATGGGTAAACAGAGAGATGTGTTAAAGAATATTTTAGAAAGTAGATATCAGGTTTTACATCAGTGAAATAGAGAACACTACTGGCTACTTTACACGACTGTGAAAAAGACGATATGTAAAACTGTATGTGCTATGGTCACCACCTCCCATGCTCAGAGTAAAAGCTATGTGGAAAACAGCCTTAGTAAAAGCAGTGCCTAGAACTAACTCAACCAGGGGATAACCCAGTGATACACACACTTAGTAACAGCAGGTTCTGTTAAATTTCATTCTGTGATAACAGTATTAAACAAGCCTTTTAAACACGTTTGCCTTGACCAAGGGAATAAGGCTCTTTTTCTTCTCCCTGTAAGCAGTTATTTTGTAACTGCAGCTCTCTTCTGTTGCCTTTCTTAAGTGGAGGTTAGTTGGAAGTTTTCTTGGTGATGCAGAAGTCACACTGCAAGTTAAAAGCAGGGGAAGAAGTCCCCCTGCAGATCCCCAGTGCCTCCATGAGGCCCTGCCTTATCTCCATGAGAAATCTGAAGCTGTCCTACTGAAGTGAACAATGTTATAACTGCTGCAACCATGAATCAAAATCAGAGCCCATCCTCCTAGGAAAACAGCACAAAACTACAGCAAGCACCATTAAATGCTGAGAAGAAATTTATGATATTATGAACAAGGAAAAATGTACCTTCTCATGCCTTGTCAGTATGAAGAGATTGTGCTGTGAGCAAGGTTTCGAAGTGTGGTATTTATTGAGCATTTTCCCATCTCTTGAGCATCTCCCTCAGTTTCCTTTACTTGGGGATAAATCTCCACTAACAATAAATCTATCTTTTACTTTTTTGTTCTGAAGTATCCATTCACACATTTACAGAATAACTATGTAACCAGTATTATTTGTTTACAAAACTTGACCAAACTGATTTAGCAGATTTCTATTTTATTCCTTAATAAAACTTCTGTAATGCTCCCCACCCAAGCAAAGCTTTTTAAGAGCATTAATTCTACTTCCACATTCCTGGCAGAGGACCAAGTTAAGTATTTTTCTGCATCCCTTTCAAAAACCTACTCAATTCCCCTTAATTCAGATATAGAGTAAAAGTGAGATAATACGCAATAATATGTTGGTATCGGAGATGGAGAGAGGCCTCTCCAGAGCAGTTATTTCAGCTTTCTGAAGTGCAATAATGCCAGGATCTATATTTTACTTAATTGTAATTCAACTTCACTTCTATATACCAGCTTCAATTCTGTATCACAGTGTAGGCAACTCCATTTCCTTAGTCACTCATGAATAATCTTTACAGGGTTTTAAGATTCCTAATTGTTAGCCCAAATTATTAATGGCTACAAACTCAAATGCATTTAGGCTGCAAATATTGATGGAAAAAGGAATCAGCAATTATCTGTTTCCATTGAGAGTTACCTGGAAATAACAGAAGCAGTAGCTGTTAGGATACCGTTTACACAGACCAGAAATATTTGTAGAAAAAAACAAAACTGCAACATAACTTTCCAAGTACAAAAACTCAAATCATATTAGCACAGTGGGAAAGGTTATGTTCGTGTACATTCTAAATCATGTTTAAGCTGGCATTTTTTACCCATACTCCAGAGTGCTTTAAAGTACCTAATATTGATTCATGTTGTTAAGAAGTTACAGTTACATGAAATTTAACTCTCTGCTGAGAATACAATGATTTTTTTAATTGGAGCAATACAATATACAGCCCAAATCCCTGGTTAGATGTACTGAAACACAGATGAAGAGATGAGGAATCCAGAGCTCATCAATATTTCAACTGTGGACAAAACCAGACATCCATCAAAGGAACTACTAGAAGAATGGTCAAACATTTTCCTTCCAAGCCTAAAATAGTTCTCAGTGCATTCAACACAAGACAGTGAAAAAAAAAAAGTCCAAAACAAAATTTAAAAAGACATATGTACATAAATACATACACAGTCCTACATACAGTGGTTTCTGCAAAAGAAGCTGCCCCTCCATTTCCCTCTGGTCCTTTGGGAAAGCAAAATACTTTCACAAACTAAAACGTAACTTATTTTTCTGAGAAGTTTAATGGCTTTTCTATCCAATTATTTCAGAAGAAGTAATTTTCATATGTGATTAGTTTAAAAAAACCCAAACTGACAAAGCACAATGCTTAGCCTATAGCCTGTGGTTTCCAGAAGCTTCTTGTCCCTGAGGTCCCTCAGAAAACAGGACAGTAGCAGGAAGATGGCAGAGAGGGGGAGGACACAGGGACAGCCCTCCCTTGTCCCCCATTTCCACAGAGAACTCAGCCTCTGATAGCCACTGACCACTGCAGGCAGAGGTCCCTCACAGGAGCAGCAGGGAATGACTTACTGCTAGCAGAAACTAACTTCACAGCCCAAGTCCAAAAGCTCTCAGAACAGCCCAAACCAGATCAAACCTATACTTAGCAACACAGTTAAACACTCGTCCTGCCCTCCTTTTTTATTCTATCCCTTTTTGCACTTGTCAAGCCCAAACCTGTCAGAAACAGTAGAAACCTTAACACAGAAAGAACTTCTATCAGGTTACCAAGGGGGAAAAAAAATCTGATTAACAAGATGTGAAGTACTGATAGCTTGGAGTTACAATTTCACTTCAGTACTAAGCCATTCTTCCAGCTAAGACAGAGAAACTTTAAGGCACTCCATAGCAAGGAACATATTTCTCATAATTTGTGAAAAACACTCCCATGTGCAGAGGCAAGCAAAACACAGGCCCCATAGTCATGTTTTCAAATGGAAAAAAAGAAATCTTGGAAAGGTGATGAACAAGGTGATACTCTTAAAAGAGCACAGAACATGACAAATTGACTTTTCCATCCCAGGGATTCTAGCTTTGCTTGTCTATTTTATTTATTTCTTTAACTGCCAAGCAAAGTAAAAGGGATAGCCTACTGAGTTTCTGAGAGATGCACAGCCCTACATATTTTCTTCACAACATGAAGATATCAAAAGGCAGAAATACTAACTCAGAAACTGAGCTTCCAGGCTGGCTAAAACCTTTTTGTTGCTTCCTTGCTCAAATCCAAGCAATTCCCTGATTTTTCTTAACTAGGAATTTTATTTTCAGAAACTCAGACTTGATTACAGAAAAAAGTGGAAGCAAAAGACTGCTGGGAAAGCTGTGTAATATGAGGAAAAAAAATGGTTTGTTTCTTGATAACTTGGCATAAAAAAATAGCAAGCTTCCAATTTCTAATGGTTCAGAGAGTTTCTTTTCAACATATCATGAAGTGACAAATTGGTCTTTATCCTGACAGACAGGACTACGAAGTTCAAAATGTAGCAGTTCCCTAAAGCAGCCAGAAGATATGAAGTTGCATGCACAAATCCCCAACTAGAAAACTAAACCTTTTAAGGCATAATCTACTAGCTATGGGCAAAACCAGAGACGTTATGGGTTTGGGTTTTTTCCCTTATGTTCACCTGAAGTAGTTCATAGTGTAAATTCCAAAGTTAATCTGGACTGTACTTATACAAAGTAAATACGGGATCAAGACAAGTAAAACTTCCACACACCTGTGGAAGTCCCTAAAGACAGGCCAAAAAGACAAACAGAAAGCCCACTTCAGCTATCTTCAGTTTCAGACAACTGTTCTTTAGCAAGGGTTGTAAGAAATTATCTATTGTTTAATATATAGGCAGAATATTTCTTGAGCATCTCTTTAATTGCTTTCCAGTTAGCACATTACTTGTAAATTCCTCATCAAATTCCTATTTCTCTTCAGAAAAAAAAAAATTAGAAAGAAGCGTAAGGGCCATCTCCTGCTGTCTGCACTCATCACCTACTGCAATAGTTAAGACATTACAGCACACCTGTCCTGGATTCAGTTGGGAGTATTCATTTTCTTCCTAATAGCTGGTACAGTGCTCTCTTTTGGGTTCAGTAACAATGCTGGTAACAAGCTAAGGTTATAGCTGTTGCTAAGTAGTGTTTACCCTAAGTCAAGGACTTTTCAGTTTCCCATGCTCTGCCAGGAAAGAGGTGCACAAGAAGTTGAGAGAACGCACTGCCAAGACAGCTGAGCTGGTGAAAGGGATATTCCACACCGCAGAACATCACGTTTGGTACACAAACTGGGGGGAGTTGGCTGGGACATGCTGATCACTGCTGGGGCACTGGCTGGGTCAGCAGGTGGTGAGCAATTGTATTTGAGCACCATTTGTTTCTCTTGGGTTTCACTGCTCTCTCTCTTTTCATTACTGTTATTATTGTTATCATCATTAGCAGGGCTTTTTTTTCTGTTTCAAGCATGAAATTGTTTATATCAACCCACAAGTTTTACCTTTTTCCCAGTTCTCCTCCCCACCAGGGCAGGTGGGCTGAGTGGAGTCTGCAGTGAGCAAGCAGCTGCGTGGTACTTTGGTTGCTGGCTGGGTTTAAGCCATGAAAGCACCTCACTGATCCAAAAACCTGAAGTAAAGACTTGAAGGTACAAGCCTATTCCATTATAGAGCCTGTCACAAGCCAAACCTGTCTCTCTCTGCTGGTACAAGCCAACATGGAGTGGCATCCCCCACGCTTCCTTTTGCTGGCACAACATGCATAAAGAACAGAGAATACTCAAGTGCATCTTATAATCCTTTGTTTCAGGAATATGCCACCTCTCTCATGACTTTTTCTTCAACTGTACTCCTTATCTGGTCATTTCCTACAACTCACAAACCTAAGAGAGATTCAATCACTGACGGATGATGAAGCCAAAGCTAGCTTACTTGTGTACTGCAATCAAAGTTCAAGTGTGGCAGCACCTTGTCCATGTAGAAGGCTAGAGAGAGCTCAATAGCAGAAGAGCATTTGTGCATCCTTCCACTTCAAAAACGGGATTACTGTCACTTTTGCATATAAACCAAAACCTCCAGTTCTCCAACAACCTACAGATATGCCACTGGCAAATGCCATAACCAACAGCTTCTATACAGCATACACAGCAATGACAGACCTGCTCTCTTGGCCACTGCAGAACACAGCCACCTCTGCAAGCCTAAACAGAACCTGGAAGACCAACTTCCTCTTCCAGCACTGTCCACTCTCACATCAAAAAACAGTCTTTGGGCTTTATCTATCCACGTACAGAAAGACTGTTAAAAGTTTTCTTGAAACACATACAAAGACAACCAAATACAGACCATACATCCATAATAATGAGCAAAATAATGAGAAGTTTTAGCTCCTCAATGATGCCAGAGAGTGAGGCAATACACTCTTGAAACTGCTTACAACAAACAGCTTGAGGGATAGCACAGTGAGGCAAGAAGGAGAATCTGATGCTTTACTTACAAGGAATGTATTTCCACAGTGCCCACACACCACTCTAGTCCCATCTGATTGAACTGGCAAGGCAGGTTGAGCTGGCTGCTCTTCTGGAATCAGCATTACTGGACCAAGAGTAATGATGCGTCTACTGTGTTAAGAACATTAGATACACATGTAATTAAGCTAGCAAAAGAGAAGGACGATGCACTCAAGCAATTAGCTCAGTCATTACCAAATATTTTTACACTTTTAAACTATAATCTACTTGTTAAACAGCTGATGCACCCAGTTTTGGTTGCTCTCCAAAGTGTTTTCAGTTTTAAAAATATTCTCTTTTCCTCTAAGATCAGCCATACAAGCCTAAACCCTATAGAGATTGAAGACTTGCAAGCATATGACAGACAGGCTCCTCAGAAAAATGAAAACTTAATACCCAGGCTGAGCAAGCCTGAAAACTGGAATGTACATACCCATGTGAAACATGTAGAAAGAATAAGCATCATCCATAACCTAGTTCTCCTTTGCACACTACTCACAACCACATCAATATAAGAAGCATATCCATACTCACACAGTAAAAATTCCATTCAAATTGAGTAAACTAAAAAGGAAAACCACCCTAGGTTGACTAAATGAAATCAATTTACTTTAAAGTATTTGCTTGTATGTTCAATGTTAAGTTTAATTACACAATTTGTCAGTCCAAAATGACAGTACCCAAATTAACCAACTCAGAACGAGGATGAGACTTCTTAGAATGAGAAAAGTGAAGGGGAAAATTAAAGCAATATTGAATTTGCATTGCATCTCTTCCATCTACAACCAAAATTGTATTCTGAATGGCTCTGCTTCAATCTGGAGTCTTCCATTTCAGACATACTCCCAACTCTCTCCTTCAAAGTACACTACACCAATTTTGCTCAGTTTCTAGCAAGACAAATACATAGACTATCTTGGGAAAACTGCTTAGATGCATGCTTTTGAGATTATTTTAATAAAATTAAGGAACTTCTGATTCAGTTTAGTTACCAACCATGTGATACATTATACGTGAACTATCCCATGAACATTTTTACACTCTGAGAAAATGTTTGGAAGTCCTGCTTCCCACAAGTCTCAGTGTTTCCAAACCAGAAGAGCCAATACTGGTGACTAGGGCACTTGGTGGGGTAGAACTCTCCTTCCCCTACCTGCAGACTCAGCCTTCCTCTCCACTTCTCCTGTTAGAGCTGCACCACTTAAAATCAAACTCCTTCCACCTCAGTGGAATTTTTAACACCTTAAGCCCAACGGTAAGAACAATCACTATGGCAATCACAATTGCTTCTTTTCTAACAAGTATATACATTAAAATTCGGAGCTGAGAGGAGAATGAAAACTCAGCCTGACTAAGGAGGCTGAAGCCAAGCTACTACTCACTCCATCTCCCATTTCAATCCAAATTCCTACTCCAAACTTAGCAAAGTGAGTATTCTGTGTGGTTACAATAACTAAGTCTCCAAGAAATTATGAAGGTTAAATCTCAGAAATGAGAAGTGGATTTTCTTCTATTGTTCTTTACATTCTTTTTGACTTATAAAGTAATTATATAATGGGACACACACATCTGAGACTAAAAGAAAAAGAATGAAGTTTTTTCCTCTTTAATCATAAAAAAATATACTCAAAATGGACACTAGCACTACTTCAGTCTGCAGCAATTCAGTAATGCTCTGGAAGTGACCATGTAAAGAGACTGAGGCTTGAACTTCTATAGTTTTAAATATACTCAACACAAAGACAACGGTTGCTTTGAAGAAAACCATCTCAAGGCACTGAGAGCAGTTTATTCTTACCAGTTTGGTCTTGGACAGCCTATTTTCCGAGATGTATCCTTACAGATAAGGAGACAGTTACATTGACATCTAACATACTTCTTCCCTGAAGGAGGGTTTTTGATTGGCTAAACAAAAACAAAACAAAATATAACAAAACCAGAATCACCAGAGAACACACATTAGAAGTCACAGCAATTCACTTTTTTTCCACATAACAAGATGACAAAGCAGAACAATTTCAGGGAAAAGTTCTTGCTAATAGAGAAATACACTTCCTCTTACAGTGGAAACTTCAGAGTCAACATAAAATTAGAAATTGCTCCTTTCTTAAGAAGTGAAAATTTCCTTATTAGAACAAACAAATTCTGCAAACTCTTGGAAAAAACCTATCGTATTTTAGCAATGACAATTCAAGGCTTCAGTTCAGTTGTTTGTTTAAAATGTGAGCTTAAATAGTGATACATTAAAAAAAAAAAAAACACAAAAAACCACAAAAAACCCACCCCACCCCAAACCAGCCAAAACATCAAACAACCCTTCTTGCCTAGTATACAATGGCTTTATTCAACAGTGGAAGGATCACAGGCTGGTCACTAAGAGAATATGAAGGCATCACTGAACTGTAATCTTATTTTAAACTGTACTGAAATTATCTTTCTCTAACCTAGGCGTCAAGTTTTAATGTCCCTTTCATGCAGCAAATCAAAAGGTGGACAACACTTTGTTTGGCTTGAAACATTATATATTGGACAGGAAAGTGATTATCAGTGGCAGGTTCTCTACTCTCTCTTTCAGGTGGAAAAAAAAAACTTCCTGCAGTTTTAAGGCTTCTTGTTTTCAGGACATAATTTAAAGTTCTTTTCATATAACAAATACATCATAAATCCATAGAATAAATCTAATCCAGTGTTTTTCATACAAATGCTTGCAGTAGCTGTGGAACACTGCATATCACATCCCAAAACTGAAACTGCCAGGAGGAAAAAAATAAAAGCAGGAGGCCAAATAGTGAAGACTTGAATTAAGAGGAGAAGAAACAAATAGGTCTGTGATCACTGGAAAACAACCTATGACTTAAACATTTCAAAGTTGTTTTACTGTGGTCTGTTACCAGCTAACTGAGTGACTGAATAGTATTTCAGGAGAGAGGCATTCATCCAGGGACAAGTGCAGGTTCATTGCTTTATTTCTTCCACTCTTAGAATAACTCTATCCTACACTGCTCTTCATCCCATCAAAACCAATTTTATCCTTCTTTACAGAAGAGTAATTACTTAAATGACATCTCTGCTTTTTGTCCTCCTGAGAAGGAGACATCCTGCACAGCCAGCTCGACTACATGAAGATTTATTCCAACTGCTTATGACCATCCTCGTGCCAGCACGCCTCGCGCTTGCACGCCAGCCACACTGGCAGTCAGCTGGGCTGCCTCATCCTCCTCCTTAGGGGTGGCAGGAAGGGACCAACCTGTCCAGGTGAGGACATGAGTCCTACCCCCAGTGCCCTCCACACAAAGAACAATGCTAAAAACGCATTTTACCGTAGCTTCATTGCAGACTGTGCACTTAACCACGTGTTGGTGTAGCTTGCCATCCAAATTGATGAGCGACTGGCACACACGGCAGTTTATCACAGGAACACCGCTGGCATCTGGACTGGCAATGGCAGTGTATGGAGGGGGAAGCTCTGCTGCAAGACACAAGGAAGTCTCAGCTGAAAAACCAGAGGATCCTAAAATGTTTCCAGCAAGTTTCGCTTCTAGCGGACAGGCTCAAAAAAGAAAAAAAAAATCCAAAACTCAACCGTCAGTGTGCAGTATAAACAGAACAAAACTAAGTTTGCTTTCCCCTTCTCCACAACTTATGTGTATACAAACACCATCTATAGTTGTAGGTAAAGCAAACCAGCAACACAAACACACAGTAAATCACCCCAGAAATCTGGATCCAACAAAAGTCGTCTATGTAACTTTATTCCAAACCAACTTTTTGCAGTCCTTAGAAAATGCATGGAGAAAAAAACCACTAAAAAATCCCAAACACACTACAGATTAGTAGAGACTGGCTTTTGAAGAAAAAGACCCCAGAAAATAAAACAAGACACACACAGGTAGGAGGAGTCATTCACACAAACAGCATTCACAAATATCTAAAAACTCCAAAATACAGACAAGTGTTTATCATATATTAGAAGATACTACAGGCAAAACCACAAAAAAGTCCTGTTAAGAAAACAAGTCTTAGAATAGGAAGTGGTATGAAATGCTTCTTTTTTGAGTACAACAGCAAATTTATGCTGTCATGAAGAAAAAACCCTGAAGTCTCAGAGTTTCTGCTTTTAAGGGTTCTAGATATTTTTCTTGTCCAGGAGCCAAAGTACCAATGCACAAGATCTTCAGTCACTTTGGAGAGGCTAACACAAGGAAAGCTTTAATGGCCTCAGGCCTCCAGGGAAGAGCAGACTTCAGACTCCAGCTTTGTCAGTCTTGAGCCCATAACAAAACCGGGAGGAAACACTGAAGATTCTCTGAGGCTTAAGAGCCCATGGAATGAAAATTCAACACAGTGATCTCTCACAAGCTTATCACCACAGTTCTTTGGCATATAATAGCACTGACTTTTATTTCTTCAAGAAGTTCAGGGCTTTTCAGGTAAGCAAACATAGAACAGGTATATTCACTAGCTCATATTTAGCTTTTTTAAATACTAGTAGTTTGAAATGCTCTGGAGGCTTGGGCTTCAATAAGGTTTTCAAAAATTACATCCAAGCAGTTAACAAAATCTTCAGAGAAGCAATGAGAGATCAGCCTACTTCCCATTTACCAACAGCATTGAACAGAGCAGTATCTGCTGGAGAGTGGTGAGGAAATCACAGGCTGCTATCAAAGCTGACAAGCCTGAGTATTAAATTTAAGCCTGTAAGAAAGCACTCATCGCTCCTTCACTCAGTGACTGGTATAAGCTGGAGGGATACATGAAAACCTGTCTGCCCTTCAGATCCAAAAGTCACCACACACACCTTTGAAGTGCATGCTGAACAGCCATGTTGCTATCTCTCTTTGCTACTTGGTCTACATACGACCCAGACCTGTGCTTGATTTTAACTCACAGAGGCAGCAGGAAAAAGATGGATACCTTGAGAGTCTCAGAATCATATCCAATATACCTGAATTATCTCAGATGAGAAACAAAATTAACTTACATGCAGCAATACAATTTTGAATTAATGACACTAACTGATGCTCTATTTCTTGAGGAAGTGAACTTCACACTTTCAGCTCTGATACACTGGTTACAGAAAACAAGATCCTTAAGAAATATCAGGTAACAGTACTGTTATTTCTTCTGTTTCCGAGGAAAAACATTCCGAAAAAATGCAGCATTCAGAAAAAAAAAAAAAAAACATTAAATACCAGTACTTTGCAGTACTATGATACCCTATTTTAAGTAAGGCTGCCACATGCAGGACATGAAACATTACAAGACATTAAAAAACAAACACACACAAGACAAAAACCCAACCCACACACTTTGGCAAGCAGAAACAAGCTCAAGCCTACCAGAGCACTCCAGAAATGAGGTTAGAGATTTACATGATGGGGACAGCAGTGTCTTAACCACTGTGGCAAAGCCAAGGCTGCTGCAAGGGGGTTTTGGCAGTCAGCAGGCTGCTTAACTGCTCCTGCAGTGAGCAGCTGACACTTTCTGGCTAGGGGAACAGGCAGCCAGAAAACAAAAGGCGTGTTCTGAAGACTAAATACCAAAACTCTCTGTCAAGACACCTCTACAGCTCACTCTCAGCTTTAAGGTTGCTCTTCTGAAAAGCAACAATTGTTCTACAAAAGTTCTTGACTCTGTCCTCTCCATTAAAAGTGTGACAGCTCAATTCTGTGAGCTGGGAATAGGGTAGCTGAACTAAGGCAAGCAACATCTTTAAGGGTACCAGAAAGCAGAGAGACACAGCCACCGACATTTCAGCTTTCCATGATCCTGGAATACTTTAAAAATTAACAACCATACCTTCTAGACACTTGTGATTTTCTATACCCCATTTCCTCTAAGAGCTAACTCTTAGAGGTTTGAAAGCTGGTTAACAGAGGTGTGTGAGCCCCTACACACAGTGCCAGCCACTTCCTCAGCCTCCTCCTGGAACTGCTTGGCTTCCAGGTAAGCTGCCTCGCTGTTCCTGTCCTGCTGGCTCAGCAAATATCAGATAGCAAGTGAATAATGGCTGCTTTTCAGAGCTGTGCTGCAGCAAATAACATTTGCTATGGAGCAGAAAGCATGAGGTATCTTGGCACTGCCTTCATGCTCAAAGAAAACATGCATTTTGAAGAGCTCCAAAACACAAACCAGCACAAGCCACCAAAGTTAAATATAAAGGAAAGTATACTGGGGGAGGGCAAGGGGGTGGGGGTTGGTGAAAAGGAAAATAAAGACATTGTCTCAGAGTTAGCTGCTCATTACCCCTTAATAAAAAAGTTTCTAAGCACATTAGCATACTTTGATATAACCTTTTTTTTTTTGACAGCTTGAATTTCAGGCTAACTGTAATATCTAGAACCAGTTCATAAAGATCTGTGCATCTGTCATGCTGGACATGACTGGGTGGTAGGCAAGTTTCACATACACACCAGGAGACATTTAATGAGATACTGAATTCCCTGCTGCTGACACACCAGTTTACCACTATATTACCAATTTTTCTTTAAAAAACAAACAAACAACCAAACAAACAAAAACAAAATGACCAACCCAGTAATTAGATCAGCAAGATCAGCAAAGTGCCCTACCATGCCGTACATCTGACTCCCTCCTCACCCCTGCAGAACAGCAATGCAATGGAAGATATCCCATTTGCAAACTTAGAAATTCCTTGTGGTGCTTGTGCATTTTCCTCCCCTGGTAGCTGAAGGGTGGAAACCACAGAGAACCACTTGCATGCTACCTGGGTCAAAAAGAAATTAGTTTGTTTTATTTGATTACCAAAAAAAAAAAAAGAAAAAAAAAGAAAAAGAAATAATTCTTTATCATGACCTGTGAGGGAGTGAGTAAGGGAACAAGTTAAATGACTGATGTCAGAGATACGTTGCTAAGAACTAAGAAAGTCTGGAAAAGGCCCAAAAAAAACTAAAAGAAACAAACAAAAAAGCACTGACTAACCATCCTACTACAGGGAACAGAACTGATAGCTTCACTTTTTGCCAATGTTGTGAAAAGTTTCTTAAATACTGTGGCCTGCATCCACACTGAAAAGATTTTTCTTGCTTGCTTCCATCCTTAAGAACAAACACCAAGCCATTACCAAGATTCAACCATCCACCAGTTTACACAGGGAAGGGTCAGCTGGGTCTCATCTGCAACTCAACAAGGGAGGAGAAGGCTACCTTCAAAACGTGGTCTCTCTAATTTAAAGTTCAGGACAATATATTGGGCACAGTAGATAATTACAGGGATAAACCTATTAATGTACATTCAGGTGGTAGTTTTGACACAAAGGGCTTCTTCCTCTTTCCTCTGCCACTTTGTATTATTCAGGTGATGTTAACCAAGGAAGCTCTGCAGAAGAAGCTTGCATTGGAAGCAAACCAAATTTTTCCACAGGAATGCTTCTAGCCTCTGAGTCTAGCCTTGTGCTAGGGAGAGAGATAAAGACTGCCAGTCAGCTAGAAAGCCGATTTAGCTTGCATAGATCCTTTCACTAAGGAAAGCCAACAGAGCAAGGGAAGTGGAGCTACTGGGCTTATGTCCCAGCTCTGAAAAATTCTGTTCTGCAGCTAGCTATCTTTCTGAGAGCTTTGCAGAGCAGCTCTGAAGTGCTACCTAGTATGTGTGCTCATGGATTGATCAAACAAGAAATATTTGACATTCAAGAAAGCTCTATGTCAGTTCCTCCTCATTTTTGGGAAGAAGCCATTTATCTCAAGCACTACATCCCACCGCAGGTGCCCAAACAGTTAACCCAAGTAACAGATGCCCACTGAAGGCACAGGAGGGCATGGCTACCAACTGAAATGAGCATTTAGGATCCAGCTCATGAGTTTTACCCTGGGGTCAAAGAAGAGTCCCTAATCTAACGCATTTCCATTACTTTTTAAATTTATAAAGACTTAAAAAACCAACCAACCAAAAAAAAAAAAAAAAACAAAAACCACACCAAAAATCAGATTGAAATGTATGCAAAAGTAATGGTTACAGGATAAGGATCACTCTGAATAAAAACATCAAACACTCGAATGTAAACTAAGGTATATATATGGGGATTTTTTTTCTTTTTTACTTAGGAGAAAGTGCCAATACTAAAAAAATTATGGCAAATAAACCCCAAATAAAAAGCCAAAGCATCCAACCTCAGCTTTTTTTAAAGCCAGTATTCCTTTGTCCAGTTCAAATCAAAGTAAACAGTCAGCACCAGCTACAGCCCTAACTGAAATATATTTTCACATCAAGATAAGAGGACTAGCTTTCCATGAGTTTAAATATCATTCAAAACAGGCAGATGCTCACTCATTCTAGTTACATGCATGTCATGAATCTGTGGAGTTAATAGAAATCGTTAAGAAAGGGCCAACACACTGGACCTACTGAGATAAGAACTGTAATCTCACATTTTAAAGGGTACTGTTAGCAAAGCTACTGTAATCTTATTTAGTCTTCATTCCTTCAGCATTCTCCACACCTCAAGTTCTGCTCTAAAACGTTTAACTGAAAAAAAAACCCAAAGGAAAAAAAAAAAACCTACTAATGTACCTTGATAACATCCTGATTTGTATTTCCTAAGTATTTTTCCACCTACTAATTAAATAGTTAGTATTGATCAACAAGATGATTTTTCCTAAGTCTGTGCAAGGAAGATAATACCATATAATCATGCCAAGACTACAGATTTGTAACCGCAGTATCTGACTTGCTTTAAAAATAAAGCCAAAACCAGCTACGGCCTTGAAATGTGTTTGCAAGGACATCCTGGTGGTTTTAGACTCCAAGCACCACATCGCACCGAGTCCCTTCGGTATTCCACTGCGACGGCCGGGCCAGGCGCTGACGGCACCTGGGCACCTCGGGGCCGCGGCACCGCGGTGTCCCCGAGCGGGGCCCTGCGCCCGGCCCCGCGGAGCTCTGCGCGGCGCCCCTCCGCAGCTGCTGCGCCCCGCTGAGCTGCGAGCAGCTCCGGCTCTTCCACCTAATCCTGCTCCTCATTAATGGGGAAACCCACGTCCAACAATCAACACGCAAGCTGCGGCATGCGAGCGAGTTATAATAAGCAGACCGGTTCGGGCTTGTTCTGCCCCTGCAAACAATTATTTTAATTTCTTTTATTTTTCCTGCAGAGCCGCTCAGGCCGGAGCGCGGCGGGCAGCACGGCCTGGGCCGGGCACGGAGCGGCGTTACCTGTTGTTCCCCACGGCGCCGGGGCGGGGCGGGGG
>VXBQ01004650.1:368759-387721 GCA_013400175.1 Phainopepla nitens
GACGGCGGGGCGGGCGCTGGGCCGGCCGGCCCCCGGCACGGGGTAATGAGCGGGGCAGGCCGGGGGCGGTGTCTGCCAGAGAAACGTAACAACCTTCTGTTGCAAATAAATGTTTCCCGAAAAACAGTGCATTTGTTGAGTTGTGTGGGTTTTTCCTGGGTTTGTTTGTTTGTTTATCTTGTTATTTTTTTTTTAAGCTCTGTGTTTGCATGTTGACATCAGTACCGGGGAAGTGCTGTAGTCGATTTAGCTGGAAGCCTTTTCCAGGACTCTGGGCATGCAGACGGACTGAGGCGGCACTCCCCGAGGTGCGATAGCGGTGGGAACCTTCAAGGGCGCTCCCCAAACGTGAGGAGATAAATCTGCGTGTTACCAAATCTGCTGCTCAACAGGAAAGTCTGTCCCCTGGTGCAACTGAGCTCTCAGGCCAGAAGGACTAAATTTCCTTCTGCCACTCGGGCACCATCTGGAAGTCTCTGGCAAAAAGGGAAAATAGCCTTCCCTGATTAATTTTTCAGAGCATACTGAGATAAAACTGATTTTGTCCCCCGTGTGTCGTGTCCTGCTGTCCGTCGGTCAGACTGCCAGGCTGCAATAATAGCAGAAGATAAGCACTTTGTACATAAGTGGACACGGCGGCAGCGGCACCCATGCGATGCGATTAACCAGAACCACGCCACTCCCTGACACGACTTGCATGGAAGGCAGATGTTTTTCTAAGAGCTGGGTAAAGGTGAGATCAGGGCCTGAGGGTTCACAAGCTGGTCATATTCCTTCTCTAATAATACAATTTGTAAAATAAAACAGGATTTCTTGCATCGTGTAGAAAATTTTCTGCAGGAGCTTTTTTCGTATTTGAATCTAGAAAATCAAACTTGTACAAAAGGAGATTAATGTATTTGAGGGTCTACGAGAAATAATCAAAACATTGAATTAAATGAGGGCTGATGTGGTTTATTTTTGAAGATTTTAATGATTATTACTTTAATAACTAATATGGAATTAATCAACTAATCTGGTGCAAAATTGTGTTTTTGAACATTATTATCCTGCAGAAATAAACCTGAATATGAGTGAGCTCTTATGTAAGGGATAATTTGCTACAAGGCAGCTGGTTGTGTTATGCCAGCCATCTTCATCATGCATGAAATGCAGTAACGCTATGGCAAACCGCTTTTCTATCAGGAAATGCAAGAACCAACCAGCAAGATGCCTTTTTAGTATAAATTATATTGAGCTTTTGGTGGCCAGTCAGCTTCAAATTACCTCTCAAGCTCAAATCGATACTTAACAGCTTTTTATTTTTGTGAGGATTTCTAAGGCTCAAGGTGTTTTGTGCCCCAAATTCCTTCTTGATAAGATACCATGAGGCCAACCTAGGCAGATCAAATGTAGGTCATAAATATTTCCAGTAAGGTTGTATCTTTAGCACATGATTTTGCTACCACATACCCAGTTTTCCACAAGAACAGAGCTGTAGGTTTTCTTTTGGAGTCCTGTTGCAGGAACTGGCAGTTGCAACCATATTTCTTTACTATTTTTCTTGTACGGGAAAAGACAGAAAATATTTCATGCATTGTAAAAGCTGCCAACTAGGCTGCACTGAGTTCCACCAATGCTGGGCCCATCCTGAAGCAATCACAGCAAATTGTCTGTGTGGGACCTCCTTCTCCTCTGAACTGCTCTTCTGACTTGTAAACCTCCAATTCCCTCCCAGGGACCTGCACGGAAAGCTATGTCACAACTCAGTCTGACTGCTTGAGCCTGCACATACAGCTGAGAATTTTTGTTATTAAGTAACCCAGCGTGCTGACCTGTTCTTGGAAATATGACTGTCATCTAAATAAGAGCCCACTTGTGATTAAAAAAAATAAGCATTCCTGTAGCTCCTTGACTTGACTTTTCAGAGTTCTTTAAACCCTAGTCACCTGAGCTGCTATAGTCTTAATAGCAGAAATTAGGTAATAGTTCAGCCATCTGCCTCTGCTGTTCAGTATTTCATGTCCATGTGTTGAAAGGTAATCAAAGGTCTACAGGGTTCTCCAACCCAAATGCTGCAGCCTGATGTGCAGTAGATATGCTGGCATTCTCTGCTGTATCCATGGGAAGCTAGAAGGTACCTAAATGTGTACCAGGAAACTAGGGGATGCACTTGGCTGGTAACTAGCCTTCCTTGGGTGTTACTCAGGCTCTAAAGGAAAAAATTCAAACATCAGATAATGCCAGGCTGCAGACAGCTTAGGCAGTGAGAACTCGCTGCTTTCTTCCTGCTCTTCTTCCTCTGGACACAACTGCCTCATGGTACATGTTTAATTAAACTGCTGGGCAGTTTTCCTTCTATGAAAATCCTGCCTTCTCTGGTGGGTGGGATGCTCTTCTCTGAGCAGCCCTGCTTGTGCCTTAGCTACCCAGAAGACACATCATGACTTGAGCTCAGTGTGGTAGCACAAGCACAGGTGCTTTTCTGCACTAGTTGGCCCTGAGCTCCTCCGACTGGCGAGTCTCAGCACACCCTGCGCATGCCCCAGCCTTTGCTGTGGTACTTGGCTGTGCTGCCAAGGCATCTCCTGGGTTCCCAGCACTGAAGGCTGAATGACACAGACTACGGATCCAAGCACATGCATCCATGGGAAATGCCTCCTACTGAAAACACGCTACTATGCAGCTTTGAAAATGACACAGGCAAATGGCTGAATGAGAATGGCAAAATGAATGGCAAACTCTGAATGAGAATGAACCATACCTCTGAGAACAGCCCTACAGAAGGTTGCTCAAGGTGTCTCCACCTCTGTCACAGAACAGAATCACACATGTACCTGCCCCAGTCCTCTGTCCTGCCCCAGTCCTGTTGTTTCATATAAACTTCTGTACCAAATAAATGAGGGCTGAGCAAGGCAGCACATTGGTTACTGGCAAGGCTTACATTCAGCAGGGAGATAAAATGAAAAGGGTACAACATATTTTCTTCCTCTATTCCTATTAATGTCCCATGCTTAGAGAGACCTTTTGAGAAGTGTGGTAATGCTCCAGTTAAATTTTTCTTAATTCTAAAATTATCATCCTCATTGATTTTTTTTTAAATTTTCCCTAGATAAAAGAATCTTAACTTTTGCATGAGACCAACCAGGGAAAATGTCGAAGCTCATTTCAAGTGCAAAAGTGTTTGTGTATCAATATTATAAACAACTACAACTCTCTGTTAATCTCGCTTCTGTAATAAGTAGTAAGTGTAAAAAAACAAAACCTCAGGGAGTCTGTTTGTATTGTGCAGACTTTTTCAGGTACCATTTTAATTTTCTGTGTTACATTTAAGAACAAATAACCTCCAGTAATAATTTTTTATCTGTCTGTTACTTTTAGTTTCATAATAATGCTTAGAGTCTGCACACCTAAACTCACTGTGATAGGAGCTGTTCAATGACACAGAGAAATACACTGATCGCTTTAAAGACAAAAAAAAGATAAAAATAAAAATTCAGACATAATTATGCAAATTGCCATAACTTCTCGGTCACAGTGTAACAACTGAAGTATGGTCAAGGGACTGTTTGCTAAACCAAGTTTCTTCCTCATGGCAAGTATATGGAATAAAAATAGCAGGAAAAGAGCTTATTATTACATTTTTCCCAGATTCACTATATTGGGAGAGGCACAGTAAGCTAACACAAGACCTGGCTTATTTTTTAAAACTGTAATACAGAGAGGTTCAGAGGAGCAGCATATACAATGTGCACAAAATTCTTTCAAGATTTTCATTCGCAAAGCTATCCTGTGCTGCAAGATCGAGTCTATGACAAGATAAAATTTGATACTATGGATAGTCTGAGAAATGTAATTACATTACTGTGTATAGCATGAGATGCAGGATATAATAATCCTGTACCAGTTATAAAAATTAGTAACTATAGATTTGAATATTTGGTTTCAGGTAAGGTAATGCAATGTAAACTAATATAATAACTATGATACAGCATCCAGAATAGTGTTTCAGAGCATATTTTGAAAGATAGGCAAGGCTTTTGAAAATACTTCTCAGTTCTGTCCTTTATACCATGCCATAACCTAGTGCAGGCTTCCAGCTCCAGACAGGATCAGGACTTGGCATTGATGTGCACATCCATGTGATAATCTCTGGAACAATTGCTGACATGTTTAACTTTCTTTTTTTTTTCCTTTAATGTATGTGTCTGTAATTTATTCACATGCAAAAGTATACAAGCACCATGCAAAAGGGAACGTCATACATTTTGATATATATTTTTACTTGGGAAAGGGCTTTCTTTTTCTCTGTAGAAATTACACAGTAGATCTACAGAGCACAGGAATTAAATATGGACCTCTTATCTGCAGAATTTTACCTTTAGTCCCATCAACACTGCTCATCCCGTTACAGTTGTCACGGTAAGTCACCCTCCCACTGGCGAAACACAGACAAGGAACATTATGTTATTCAGTGATGACTTAGGAGGCTGACAGCACCTAATGTTGCAGAAAGTGGTTGTTCCTCCAGCCCACTCCTTCCCACCTGCAGAGGCAGGAGTACAGCACACCAGAGCTGCGGGAAGGGTCATGCTTGCTGCACTGACAGCCTCTCCTGTCGACACCCTCTGTTCCCAAAAGCAACGGGAAGCATTTGGCCAGTGACTAGACAAGTCTATTTTAAGTAACTTTTTATACCTTATATTCTATTCCTGTCACTACACAGTGCTCATGCAAATGTATGTAGGGCTGCTGCTGTTACAAAGCTGCAATTTCCCGGACTGCAATAATTTTATTACACTAGATTATGACAGACAGAAATTATAATGGTAAAGAAGACTTCTTATACACAAAGGGAGGCGTCTTCTGTTATTTGTAACTGGAATTGCAGTTCTTATAAAGCCTATTCATGTTATCATCTTTTCCTGATTGCACATCTGTCATTTCTTTTACAGTATTGGTGCTATTTCCAGTTAACCTTATTTTTAGAATAGTGGAGGAATTCTCAGTCTCAATTAAGAAGCAGTTCACACCGGAAAATATAATCCTTATTGGCAGGAAAATTGTTTATGGGTTTTAAATTCCGTTACATTCTAGCTCCATCTCCAAGTGTTACCATACCTGTTAAGCACTTTCTTGGTCATCTTGAAGACACCAGCTGCTTTCAGAAATCTTTATTTAATATATTAATCTCATTACATATAGAGTCTTAATCACATTACATATAGTCAAGATTCTTGTCTTTGTTATTTGTCAGAAGTTGCAATCCTGTGAGTATTATATTATTATTCAATATCTATATCTAAATATGTAGATCCCTTTCTTCTGTAAAATCATTCAATGTGTTTACTAATGTCAGTCAAATGGTATTTGAATAAACTTCTAATTCCTTTTTTTTACTTTATTTTCTATTATTGAGTGGATTAATATGAAGAGATAATTTAGGTAGTTTTAAATTTGTTAGACAACATAAATGTTGGCATCATATACAATGTATATGTTGTATATGTTGCATCATATACAATTTTAATTTGATCTCTGATTTTTAGTTCTGAGGGGCAGTTAGAGGGGAATGAGGAGAATATTGTCCTACACTTTCATTTGAGCATTGTTTTTTCAGTTTCCGGTGGAGTTACTTTTTAGCCAGAAACGCCTCTGAGTCTTTGGTCATGAAACCAAGCAATCTTAGGCTCAGTCCATACCTGGACAAGATAAAGAAAAGCAGGTAAAGATCTGAAGACCTCGTGGTGCTTCACTAGACAGCACCTTTTGCTTTGAGGAAGAACAGAGCTGCTGTACCCTCCTGGCACCTGGTGGACACTAAGTATAAAGAAGGAAGCTCCAAAATCAAGTCAAGGTTACAGCGGTTTTTGATCACGAGCTATCCCATGACACGTATCACAAGAATAGCAGTATCTTGGTCAAACTCCAGTTGGGATAATTAAGCATCTGACTTGAATTCTCTTTGCCATTTCAGTCTCAATGAGCAGCCTTCTTCAATTTCAACAGGAACTCATTTCATGCAACATGTTCATTAAAGTGCAGCTCCATTTCAGGAATGGATTAAGTAATAAACGTACAGTTCATGATATTTCCAGGATAGTAAGAAAGAATAACAAGGCCTGTCACTCTAGTTATTTTATGGAGCACCAGTCCCTATTTCAGATAAGTAGCATCCTTGATAATAATGCTTAGTAGATTTATGACAACACTGTAAATGGTACTGCAAAGACTGTTCCAGACAAGATATGGATGGTGTGGATTGAAGTGTCAGTGCTGCTTTTCAAATATAGTGCATTTGTTAACATAGTACCTAGAGTGTTTGGAGGAGGGACACAAAGATGGTCAGGGGCCAGGAGGAGAAGCTGTATGAGGAGCAGCTGAGGTCACTTGGTCAGTTCAGCCTGGAGAAGAAGAGACTGAGGGGAGACCTCATTGCAGTTACACCTTCCTTGTGAGGGAAGAGGGAGGGCAGGCACTGATCTCTTCTCTCTGGTGACCACTGACAGGACCCAAGGGAACAGCATCAACATGTGCCATGGAAGATTTAGGTTACATATTAGGAAAAAATTCTTCACCCAGAGGGAGGCTGGTCTCCGAAATAGGCTCCTCATGGAAGTGGTCACAGCACCAAGCCTGACGGACTTCAAGGAGCATTTACACAACGCCCTCAGGCACATGGTGTGACTCTTGGTGCTGTCCTGTGCAGGTCCAGGAGCTGGACTTCAGTGATTCTTGTGGGTCTCTTCTAACTCAGAATATCCTGGGATTCTATTATTTTATTAAATGTGATCAAGAGCAGCCATACTGAACTGATGATCTTTGAATCACCAGCACTTTGGAAGTAAACATTTGAGATCAGACAGGGGCAGTGAAAATCCTGGTGACAGCCTGTCTCTGAGGTAAGCTCCTCTACTGGGAGCTGCCATGAAAGATGTTGCTGCAGAAAGAACGTGCAGACATCAGCAGTCTGAATTAAATTCTTAAAGAGCGTTGAGTGACTTGAGCTCACCTCCACTATGGCTTGGGGTTCTGCAGGGCTTCTGTGAGTTAAAAAAACTCCACATAACCAAACGGGAAAGAAAAAACTTTGAGGCAGAAAGAGTTTACTCTAGATACCCAGAAATTAAACTGTTTGCATGTTTACATCTAAATATAGGCCGTACCTGCAAAATCTCTTCAACAGATGCTTTCCATAAAGAAATAATTTAATTTTACAGATATGGAGTCTTATGGTGTGCCTTTCATTGTGGAATGCAAGGGTGAAAACATCTAGTCTAATCACAGCCACCAATAAAGAAGAATTTTTAATTAACCACAAAACACTGTAGCAATGGGAAGCCAGACAAATTAGAGGTCTGGAGGGTCTTCAGCTATTGCAAAGCTGAATTTTCTGCTATAAGAATAGAAATAACAGAACTAAATTTCTTTTTGCTGGTATCTCGTCTTTATCTAGATTTTATCAGTACATAGATTGTAAAGGGACAAGCAGAAACAAATATTATTCTCCCGTTGATGGAAAAGATGTGGGAATCATACCAATAGTTATTGTGAGCTTCATCAGAAGAGTATTACAGCTTTTTAATACAAAACCCAATATCCTTCTGGGAAAGGTTAAAACAGAGCCACAATTTGCTTATCCTTATCAATTGAACAATCTTAAGACTGTCAGGAAAAGATGCAGGTCCTATAACAGGGAGAAAGAATGCAAAATAGTGCAACTAAGGTAGCAACTGAATAGAGAAAAAAACCCTTTATCAGTACTACAAACAAGTTTCAAGACCCGTGGAGTTGAAAAAGGTGCAATGAAATGAGTGTATTTCATGCCATTGCAGTATCTTTATGAGTAGGTCCCCCAAGGAAGAGCAAGTAAATATGGAGTCTGCACATTGTTTGCACTTAACGCTTGAAATAGGATTGATCTTTCTATCCAAGGAAAAGAAATGAGACTTATCTCCACTGTATCTCTGCAAATTCTATTTTGATGTGCCTCAGCTTTGTAAGTCAATGACAATTTTCTTTTTCTGAACTTGCTATCAGGTTACTCACTTAAGTTATAATTTTGCTCTCTTGTACAGCTGGAAGACCTTGCATCATGCTCCTATTCAATGTGCATATAGCAGTTTGGATAGATTCCATTTCCCTTATTTCCTGCAGGCAGCTGTTACAATTCCAGCTCTGCCTTCCTTCCACAGCCCCTCCCACATGACCTGCTGCACCATTTGAGCTCCCTGGTATGCTGTCTATTATAGAACACAAAAAAAACAAATTGCTTCTGTAAGAAATGCGTCTATGTTCTTTGATATATCCTTGTCATTTAACAGCATTCTAAATCTCTGGGCACATTTTTGTAACAGATGACAGAGCAAGAATTAATACAATTCTCCAACATATTTTTGAGGAATATCTATAGGAAATTGAAGAGTTGGGAGTACAAAAGCACTGGTTTAGGATTTCCAAGAAAATGGAATATTCAGTTCTGCCATATATTCAAGCTCTAAAATCAGCTTTCTTTCCTCCTAAAAAAAAAAGAAAAAAACATAACCAAACAACAGCCAAAGTATTTTACTCAGAAGGAATAACACCATTTGTTTCTGTAAGAATCACCTGCTTGTAAATATGGAAAGTTATTTTTGTGAACTGCTTAATAAGATGAATGGAAATAGACATCAGCTTTCGGTTTTTGTTGCTTTGGATTTGAAGAAACTGTTGGATTTTCTCTTTTCTTCTAGATGATATACTGCAAAGATATAGAAAGCCCTGGCTGGTTGCTTATTAATAGGTTCTATCAAGCTGGGGATAAAAATTCATGAAGCAGTTTGAGAGAAGGATGGAATGATGGCTGATGTTAAGTACCAACACTGGTTTGAAATGTTAAAAGTAGTGATTTTGTACCTACAGCCCGGTAGTTATAATGTACAGCTTATTCTTTCTTCATTTACCAAGGGCTGTATCCCTTTCATGTTCTGCACCTTTTCATATAATTCAGTTTTCTCATTTCAAATCAATTGTTGTCTTACTCTATCTCATCCCTCTCCACAATTCAATTGTAAATCACTCCATGTGAGGAAAGTCTGTTGTCAAACTCAACTACTTAATCCACTCTTTGTTTGTAAATGTTTGAGCTGGTGTGCTAATTTTCTTTGCAGCAATGTCTCTGTATTGCAACCAGAATATTTGTGGGGCCCATTCACTTGGGGATTGCACTGCAGAATTTTGGAGTTCATCCATCTGTTTTGCTAATCACTTGTAACCATTTCATTGCCCAAGTACTCATATTTACAACTTCAAGTCCTTACCCTGTTTACCTCTTGCTTTGTCCTCCTCTCTGGTTTCTCACTCAGCTTACCTCAATTTTCTCTTGCAGCCTTGCTTCTTGCCAGAGATATCTCCTAACTCCACCTTATCTATGATAGGGATCAATGATTCTTTGCCTCCTTCTCTGACTGCTCCTAGTTCTATTGTTCATCCCCCAATTTTAGATATCATAGGATCATAGAATAGTTTGGGTTGGAAAGGACTTTTAAAAGTCATATAGTCCAACCCCCTGCAATGAGCAGGGACACAGTCCACTAGAACAGGTTGCTCAGGGCCTTGTCCAAGCTGACCTTGAATGTTTTCAGGGATGGGCCATCTACCACCTCTCCAGGCAACTTGTTTCAATGTTTTACCACCCTCAAATTCCCCTCCCTTTGTCAAACATGCTTTCTCCAGTTACCTCTACAATTTTCTCTCTTGGGTCCAGACATTCCTTGCTCTTGTCAAAGAGGAAAAACCATATCTCTCACCAACAACATATCTCTCATCACAACATATCTCTCATCTCTATGGTTCCTTTCAGAATCTCAGCCAGAGCTTTCCCTTTCCTTTCCCTGTGCCAGGTCACCAGACTGCTTTTCTGAATCTTCTGTTTGTCTTTTCCTTGTCCTTAGGGCACTCAGGCAGATTCCTTCCTTCCTTCCCCCCTCCAGGGTACCCAGAGATGAGAGCACTAGAGGTGGGCTCCAGTACCCAGCCCTATGGACAGTACTGGCAGTCCAGGGTTGGGATTAGAGGGTAGGCTTAGATTGGTACTTCTTCCCTGGCCAGCACGTTGTCTGACACAGACAAATATTTTTGATTGAGCTGTGACAATGACTATGTATGCTAGCAATGATGGAGAGACTTCTGTATGCTGAAAAATTATACAAAGATGTAACTGTATTTTATTGATATAAGAATTTACAGCGCACAAATCACAGTGCAAATACTTAGTCATGTATTTATCTTGAAGTCTTTGTACAAGTAAAATGCAATTTTACTGGAATGCTTAGTACTGAATGCTACTTTGAGAGTCTCAGAGATTGAAGTAACTGTCCTGTTACTCATTTTAGCAGTTTAAGGAGTGTCCAGGGTTAGTCTTGTCTTTTCTTTCATTATCATGAGATATGGGAAGATTACCTGGCAATATAATGTCTGCTTAACATGTGACACTCTGTTTCCCTGTTTTACAAAAATAAGATGAGCTACAGCTGGAAACTCCACAGTGTAGAAAGTAAATAAAGAGCAGGGCAAAAATAAAAGAAAATGTAGTGAAAATCACAGCAGCTTCAAGGGGTTTAGCAGAGCCTGGACTACTGGCCAAGGTTCTTTCCAGGACTATATCAGCAAAATGTGATGACATCCAGTGCTAACCCTGTGAAACCCGACTGACAGTGTCTGCTGAATGCATTATGGAACTGTACTTACATACTGGAAATCCCAAATGTCCAATTTTAAATATTTTTGCTGCCTGAAAAGCAGTGTGAAGAGCTGCAGCTGGGATTTTTGTTTTTGCTTATTGTTTCTGAGCATCTAGAATGCATTCAAGTCACCTCTTGTCAAGCAAAGATCACGTCTCAGTCATATACCCAAGAAAACTGCTTAAAAATCCAGACTCTTGAGTTTTTATGAAATCTCACCATTCTAGCTTGCTAAAATTTAAAAAAGCAAAACACTGCAAAGCTCACAATACATCTGCTGACGTTGGCAAAAATGTGCTAACACTAACAGACACATTTCTCAAAAGCAATCTTCACAGAAACCAAGGACATCTCCATGTAAGAGCCACAGTTTTTCTGTATCCCAGCATTAGTAAGACAACTGTGAGTGAGTGACCCTGAATATATCTGCATTAACAGAAACCTAAGGTATTTTACAACTTCTGATTTTACAAATAGAAAAGATAAATACTTTGGTCTTTGTAAGCTCAGAAATATGAAATCCAGAAGGAAGGCCCACTATTTTGTTTAACTAATAAATTACTCCTTACAGATTTGTTAAGTGATTTTATATACATTAGGTCCTGACTCTTGTCAGATTTGTGTTGAAAAATAACTAGAAAAGTTTCACAGATGAAGGATCTCCGCTGCAGATGGTCCTGCTGCAAAAGTCTGATAGAACTGTTTCCAACAAACATAAACAAACAATAGGAAAATCTCAGGTAGTTCATTTACTTATATAAGTGAACTTTCAGAAAGTCTGTAGTACATGTACCATTCTGGGAGATTTTAGGAGCCTAACAGCACTTGCCATATGAGCTTTATGTTCTGTGGAGGCGTCATTGCAAGGTCACGTATACTCCTTCATTCATGTCGACTAATTGCAAACCGTACTACCAGCCAATTTTAGGCCATAAAGAAAATGAGAGTTCAACTACTTTTGCTTCAGTATCTGGGCTCAGGTGATCCAGATTCACTGATTATATAGCATGTAAATCAACAAAACCTTAGCGAAACAACAGAGCGATTTCAATAGTTTCATGTATGGCTGTAACCAGCCTATAATTCACTTTAATGCTCTGCAAGAAACATCTTGTAGATAATAGAGGGGAATGAGATAGAAGCTGATGTAAAAGCAGTAAGATAGCTTCTTTGCTTGACCAATGTTTTATATAATTTAGCTGAATAAGATTTGGGTAGTCTTTACTGCTGTCATGAAAAGTGTCTGCCACACAGCTTACTGGATTTGCAATTGAAGAAATAAAATCAAGATTTTTCGAGAGTAACAGAAGCAGTGGGGGTCCCAACCCAGCTTACTTATGAATGAACAACCTTCCTGAAGTTCAGATGTTCCTAAATGTTCACAGTGTTCCTACTGTGACACCACTGGGAGAACAATACTAGACAGGATGTCAAAGTGCAGTACTTTAAATAGCCATGCATGCTTTCCTCCCTAGAAAACAAATATGAAAGAAAGTGAACACACAGCAGCTGGTTAATTCACTGTCCAAATCAGCTGGTATCACAGGTCTGAAGTTACTGACTTCAGTGACTAACTTGACAATATTCATTGTCATTACAAATGTACCCCTTAATTCTGAAAGTTTCAATTTTGTCAGTGTATAAGACAGACTGTGCTTAGTACAGAGCATCTTACAGCTATCATTGATTTCAATGGGAAGCTCAAATTCCTACAGAATGGATTAATGAAGTCATAAATTTTAATACCAGAAAGGGCCATTATGGTAATCCACTCAGACTGCTTTGAATTCTGAAAGTCAGTAAATGCTGCTTGCATTAAGTCTGTAACTTAGATCTGAGCTAACACATAGGAAGTATTCCTATGGAATACATCCATAAGAAGTATTTCAGTCTTGATTTAAAGACCTGTGTGACAGCAAACCTATCAGATTCTAGATAAAGTGCTACACAGTTAGTTATCTCAGATTTCAGTTCTCTTTTTTTTTTTTCCTTTCAACTTCTAACCATTCTGTTTCATTATGACCTTCTCTGTTAAGCCACCCTTTCTACTCGGGAACTAGATAAGCTGAGCTTACATGCAGAAAGGCTCAAGCTAGGTGCTGTAAGACTATCAGAAAGGAAAACCAGAATTTGTGGAGGGGAAAATGCTGATGAGCTGGCAGATCAAGAGGCCCCTGAAGAACCAGGGATCCCTGGGAGCAGGCAGGGAGCAGGCAGAAACAGGGAGAGCTGCCAGAGCAGGGGCAGGCACAGGCAGGGAGAGAAGGTGGCACACACGCCGCCTGGGCAGTCGCACAGAGATGTCTTGACTGCAGGTCCCCGTGATGGCAGTTTCCCCAAATTCAGATTTTTTTCCTTTTATAAAAGGATTTCTGATCAACCAGCAGCCTTTGGTCTCCACCCCCTAGGCCATACTCACACTTGGCGATACCGGAGAGTGTCATTTTCCCAGGTCTCAGCAAATGCCTCCTCTGGCTGCTTGGTTGATCCTCTCTAGTTCAGCTGCTGCTTCCCTTTGATAGGCTCAAAGCACTCATCTCCATAACTTGTGATGTGGTTTTTTTTCCAAGCAGTAATTTGATATCAGTTAGCTTATAATGCTGCTTCCTCTGTTTCCAGTATTTCCAAGGCCTTTGCTGTTATCCCACATTAAACTCCATTTCATATCAGCTGTCTTGGCACAAAGCTCCAGTTCCCAGGACAGGCTCTCACCACAGGCTGATAACAAGCACCACAGGCCAGAACTGGGGCACTGAGCCTGTGGCTGGCTGCTAATGATGGAAGTGCTCTTCTTAATAGCTTTCATTTATTCCAGGTTTCATGGCAGCAGAGGAAACTCACCGTTAGCTGGCTGTGCAGCGTGACCTGCCCAGTATTTATAGTACTGCTGTTCTCAAACATGCACTCCCTCATACTTAGTGTACACTAAAATCTCCATTCCTGTGTAAATTTGAGTTCACTTATTTTAAGTGTTGTTCAAATGAGGCTAGCTTCAATCAACTCAGCACTGTCCATTTGGTGACTTGATGTATTCATTTGGTTGTTGGTATTTATTCTATATTCTTCTGGGTTACTCCTAAAGATATGGCAGAAGCCTGGACTAAAAATAGTGGTCACTGCAGAGACTTCACTGGATCCCTGTAGTGACTACCCTTTGACTGGGGATACCCTGACTTTCTGCTGGAGGGGAGGAACCTCAGCTACCTTTTTTTTCTGAAAGATTTAAGGCTGTAGTCTCCTAAAACACAGGAGAACTCAGCCTGCTTGAACAACAGAGTGTGTCATCTATCTGTACATCTAATTATAGTGTCTTGTATGGTAAAAAGAGGATTTTTTTTTTTACTTTGCTGTGATTTCTAACATTCTGAAAAAAAACCAGAAATGTAGAAGGCTATATGTTACGGAAACTCTCCCATCTGACCATTCTGATGGCAATCCGGGAGTCCCACTGGCAGCACTCCAGACTTTAGTGCTGGGACAGAAGCCCCTTTGCACCAGGTAGATCTGACAGGTTTGACTCCCTGCACACCCCACGCTCAGTCCTAAGTTCCCCTCATCAGCTTGACCCCAGGTTTCCCATAGCAGAGTCCCAGATGTCCTGTTCCTTTTAAGTCATTTAATTATGGTGCAGCAACTTACCGAGCTGGGTGCCTCTGGGGAAGGACCCTCAGATCACTGAGGTTTTATACCCTCACAGTCTGTGCACCCTGCTTCAAGCAGCTCTTGATTCAATGGTGGGTTTTGGTCTGGGGTCTTCTCGTTGTTCACTGGGTCCTGCAGAGTCTCTNCTGTTCCTTTTAAGTCATTTAATTATGGTGCAGCAACTTACCGAGCTGGGTGCCTCTGGGGAAGGACCCTCAGATCACTGAGGTTTTATACCCTCACAGTCTGTGCACCCTGCTTCAAGCAGCTCTTGATTCAATGGTGGGTTTTGGTCTGGGGTCTTCTCGTTGTTCACTGGGTCCTGCAGAGTCTCTGGGTGACTGACCATCCCTGCCTGGCTGGTGTGGCAGGGCCCCATGCCCTCTGTCAGGCAGAAGGTCACTGCTCCTTCATGCTCCTTCATGGCCCCTTGCTTGTGTTCCAGCTGTCCAGGTCACAGTGAGCATGTCACACACCAAGCCATCTGAACTGGGTGTACTGCTCAACACTCCTCCTGCTAACATACTGAAAGGAGAAAGAAAAAACTTTCGAGGCATTTAACCACTGCCGTTACAGCATTATTATAAGTAACAAACATAACAAAATTAAGGCTACTAAGATTACCAAAGTGCAGAATACAAATTCATAGATTCTTGTGCACAATCAAAAGACATACTCAAATGATTACAAATACAAAATCACCAAGGATTCTCAGCAGTCTTTTACTTATCAACTGATTAATCGCCCACTCTTCATTTGATGTGAGAATAGTGTATCCAGTTTTCCTTACCTAAAATTTAAACAGCAAAACTTTAAACAGCAAAATAAGGACATAGTAGGAAAGTATATGGCCTTCTCATTTTGGTGCTAACTTGGATTTTCTAGAGAATACCTTAATTAAAACTTCAGGCTATATATTATATATCTGTATTTCAGATGGCATGTGCTGATACCACTGAGCATACTGTTTTCTGCTCTTACATGCTCTTTTTGCATCTACAAAATATACTGTGTCAACAGTACAGTTTGAAGGCAAACAAAAGGTTGACAACCTTCATCTACTGGGATGCTGAAAAAGCCAGCTGTTAAATTATTTACAATAAAATAGCCATATTTAATTGAAATAAAAGTATAGTCAAGGGGCCTGGCACCACTGGGTGAGAGGTCACTGTATGTTGGTTAATTGCCCACAAATCCTGCACAAGTACTCAGGGTCTTCATCTAACCTATTCTGGCTTACAGACAATATAGGAGTGTTATTTGCAGACACACAGGCTTTAAAATAATTTTGTCTAAGTATTGGTCTTCTGGTTTTGGATACTTTTCCCAGCTTCCAGAGGAATAGGATACTGTCTCACAGAGGGTGGCATGTCTGCCTTAGTTTTAATGCACATGGGCTGTGCTGAAACCAACAGTTCTTCACCTGTATTGGTCTTACCCCAGATCTCTGATAATACAGCTTTCAGTATTTCTAGTATCTTCTGTTCACTTTTGAAGCTCTCAGTAATCATACTCCATGATTAAATCCATTCCTTCTGGTGACACATGCAATTCTAAGGCCTGTAGAAGATCTCTCCCCAACAAACATACTGAGGAATCTTCTACTAATACAAATCTTCCCTGCACACTCTTATTTCCTATCACTGCTAATACAGGTTTACTTAAATTTTTCCCTGCCCCGTGGCTCCATCTATGAATACTTTGCCTGCTATTGACTCTCTTAGGGCAAAGTTCAAGAGGAATAATGTGGCTCCTGTATCTACCAGAAATTCAACAATGACACCCACTCCCCCATACTATATGCCCCTGGAGTGTTCTCTGTGTGATCTGGGTGTTCTCCACAAATTGTATATTTCTAATTGTATGGCTCCCTCAAATTCAGTAGAATTGCTGCCCTTTAGTCATCATGACAATCTATCCTTGCACAATGACTCCCCCACTTGGTTGGAAAGGCCATTCTCTTTGCCTATGTCCTAAATTTCCACGATAGGAACACTCTATTTCCACATTCCTTCTCTGTCTCTGTTTTCTGGTTTAGGTACACTAACTGTATTTGGTCTTCTTCTCTTTCATTTTCTCCCTTGGAGATTTCCTGTCAAGGCAACAGAGGAAGTGGAAAGATTTTCCACTTTCTCCAATTTCCCTTTTCTCCTCTGCTTGCTCTGCCCTGTTTTTTCTTTCACCCATCACACACAAATACTGCAACAGATGAATTTTCTATAGTTTTACTCCCTGCCACCCTGGCATATGTTCCTTGAAATACTTTCAGCTGTCTGGTGCTGCCTGACCTGCAAAGACACTAACTGCAAGTGTACATTAAAGTTTTGTGAAGCCATTCCCCCATATTCTAGCAAAACCTGTTGGAGGCAGCCCCAAAAATCTCTAGGATTATTGTCATTCTCTGTCTACAATCCATTTTTTTTTTTTTTAGTCAACCTTTCATTCCCCATGATAATTGTGCTTCAAACAGGTTTTGAACTCTTGTCTGACATGCAGGCTTGTCCTCCACGGTATTAATCATTCCAATTCGTGTCATTCATTGGCCAGGGGTTCCTGTTTCCTTCTGCTTGCTGTGCCAGTTCTACTTTGTTATTAATTATTTTCCCCTTTCACCTAGCCAGAACAGCTCTTTTTAAAGCACCTGCAAGTCCCCCCAGCTTGGGTCATGTCCAGTTCATATATTACAGCTGAGCACATTTCTTGCTATCTTCCTTCAGCCTTGGCGTCTCACTTCCCTATAATGCCAAATCACTCCGACTCCACGAGTGGTTGATAAACACATGGAGTAGCCCCACAGGAGGGAAGTTAGATGGTGTTGAAGGAGTACTTAAAAGGGCGGTGCCGAGGCAGAAAGAGCGCCGGGATTCCTGCTCTGGCTCCTGCTCAGCCTCTGCCACCGCCAGCGTCACCGTCGGTTCGGCTTCCCTCTGCTGACTTCTCATCCGTGCACCGCTGTTCCAAACATAACAATAATCCGCGTGATCTGGGAATCCATTTTCCAGGCATTGCCGCAGGAAAGTTCACTTGTGTAGATCAAAAAGTGCCTTGTCGGCCATTGTTCTGCCGAGCTACCAGGCCAGGTTACAGCCGCCGGTGCTCCAGGCACGGTGTTACTGCCCGCTCTTCCAACAACAGCGCGCTGCTAACTGTGAGCGATTTAACCGCGGTGCGGCTGGGCGCCTCTGGGGAAGGACCCTCCCAAAAAACATCCCTGGAGTTGGATTCCCTCACAGTCTGTGCGCCCGCACTTCACACAGCTCTTGGTCCAGCGGTGAGTTTTGGTCTGGGGTCTCCTCGCTGTTCATCAGGTCCCTTGCCCATTCACAGCTATGCCATAGACAAACTGATACAGAGCACATATATGTTAGTCAAATCAAATCCAACACAGATTTGTCCCTATTCTGGATTAGCAGAATATTTACAAGGCCACCCTAGTACTTTCCAGTGCTACACTGTTTTCCTAGCTAAAAGCCAATTGTCTCCCTTCTCTTTTCTTAGCTGATGCATGACCTCTTTTATTCTAACAAGACTGAAATAGCAGGTGGAGGTAAAAGAAAATCATATTACATACGAATCTGGAAATTATTTACAATTCAACATAATTTTAAATTATGTTGAATCTAAAAATTAGATCTAAAAATTAGTGGTTTTATGCAGTAAGAGAGTTTGATACATCACGTTATGATTCTGTTTTAGGCTTGTGTCCTTTCTCTACACTTGACACTGTATTCATAGAATCTCAGAATCATCTAGGTTGGGAAAGATGTTTATGATATCTAACTGTTAACCCAGCACTGCCAAGTCCATCACCAAATCATGTCTCTAAGAAACACATTTACTGTTTTTTAACATATCTCCAGGGAGGTATTCTTGTAGACATTTTGTTTACATTTACATAAAAATGTAAAACGAATAACAGCAATGACCTTAACAGTTAAGGACAAACACACTGTTCCATTACCAGTTTTTTGCTCAGTTTGAGTAATTTTAAACACCGTTAAAATATTAACTTTTATAGGTTATATTTTGTCCATTATCAACTGAATGTTACACAAAATAGTGGTGGTGACTGCACCGAACAGAAAAGTATCTCACTATGCAACAATTTGTAGTTCTCACTTTGAGGTGATTTGACCCCAAACACGAAGTCTGGCTTTTTACTGAGACAAAAATGTTTCACTTTCTGAGGAGTAATTTCTCAATGCTGAGACACAAGCACTGTAAGTTAGAAAATCGTGAGCCTTTCTAGTGTTTCTGAGCTTCGTGAGAAAAACTGGCACGCACAGCACACCGTGTATTTTGCACAAAAATGAACAGGATTTTTTCCCCTTAATGTGATAAATTGCGTAAAATCCCTAACCGGTTCCTTTCTCACCTCCCTGTTTAACAGGATGTACCTCTAGGTGAAGTAAACGTATGACTTTTGCCTAGTGCAGAGATGTCCACGGGGGTCCTTCACCGGGACATTACGGCAGGAGCGAGTCCCCCGCAGATACCCGCGGACAGAAACGCTCGCAGCCTCTGAGCGAACCAAGCGCTTCCTTTCCGTCCCACGAGCCGGGGCCCCGGCACCGGGCGCGGGAGCCGGGCGGCTCCAGCCGCTCACGCCGCGGCTGAGGC
>VXBQ01004652.1:0-22639 GCA_013400175.1 Phainopepla nitens
TCTCTACAACCACTTGAAAGGAGCCAGGTGGGGGTTGGTCTATTCTCACTCACAGGCAACCAGTGATAGGACAAGAGGATGGAGGCTTAAGCTGCACCAGGGGAGGTTTAGTCTGGACATCAGAGGGAATTTCTTCCCAGAAAGGGTGATTGCAATGGACTGCCGTGGGGGTGGAAGTAACACCATTCCCAAAAGCACCTAGGAAAGATTGGATGTGGCGCTCAGTGCCACGGTCTAATTGACAAGGTGGTGTTTGCTCATAGGTTGGTCTCTTACAACATAGTTGAGTCCGTAATTCTCAAAAATGTGATTAATTTTTTTCTCTCTCACCCTCCCTTTTTTGCTTTTCTTTTTCTTGACATAACAAGCCTAATTTAAGTTACTTCCTGCATGGAGTAGATACTTCTCCCCAAGAGGACTGAGGAATTTAGGTTCTAAGAAAGCAGATGTGTTTCCTTCTTAACTACAGTCACAATTTCCTCTGTGACAATTGGCTGTAGAGGGAATGGAAGTCACCATCTTGTATAAAAGAAATAATCAAACATAACTTTTTTAATTGTCACTAGAGTCTCATAAAATATGAATTTTCTAATTCTTCAGAAATTAATTATTTATTTTAGAATCACTTATTATGTTCTGATCGCATATGTATGTAATTTATCTTTGAGTGGTCGTAAAATGTTTATAGATTATTTTCTACCTATTAGGACCTGATAAAGTTCCTGTCCATCTTAAATGAGATGGTTTCTCTACCAAGTATGCATACAAATTTCTTCATGAGATAAGTTTTCTGTTCAAAGAATTTTTTTATCAGATAGGGGGAAAATAATTTTTTAATAGTTTCATGCACAGCTTGGAGAAATTAAGACAGTAATTAGAAAGAAAAATGGATCATTGCCACATGAAAAAGAATAGTCATTTTCTATGATGAATTTTGATTTGATTATCCAAGAAAAGTAATGAACTCACGTCATGGAAATAATCAGTGTTAGTAGACTCTCATTTTTCATTATCAGTGGTGGAAAATAAATTCTATCAGTGTATCAAAAATACTTCATTTTATCATTGCTTATTTTAAGTATCAAAGAAACTCTTGGTTTGGAGAGTCTCTGAGTTTCTGTAAGACATTGAAAATTCTGAAGTATTGTACAAGAGAGAAAATACTCTCGTAGCTGATAAGATATGAGAACCCAAATAGCAAAACTGAAATTGAAAGTACACCACAAAAATAATGTATAATGCATCATCAGAAAATGGTTTTATAGAGGAATAACAATTTTTCACATAAGCAGTACTAAACAAACTAAGCAGATAATGATATCCCTTCTTCCAATTTTTTAGCAAAATTTTATAGGTCAAAGTAGAAAGCATGGAAAACTCAATAATGTTTGAACCAAAGACTTCTGCTCACTCTACTAAGCTTTGATACTATATTTCTATTTTCTATATGTATTTATATATCTCTCATAATATATATATATATATATACACATATATATATACATATCTATATATGTGTGTATGTCTTGGCTTCATCTAGGGTAGAGTTAATTTCTTCTCAGTAGGTGTTACACTGGTGTGTTTTGTATTCAGAATGGGAATAGTGTTGACAACACACTGATGTTTTGGGCTTTGCCAAGCTGTGCTTATCCTGAGGCAAGGACTTTTCTCTCATGCTCTGCCAGTGAGAAAGACACAAAATAAACTGGGAGGGAGCACAGCTGGGACAGAGGACACAAACTGACCAAATCATATCCTGCCCAGTATACAAACTGGGGGATTTATTAGGAAGAGAGACTGATCTGTGTTCACAGAGGGGATGGGTCGGCATCAGTCAGCAGGTTATAAGCAGCTGCACTGAGTATCATTTTGTCTTCCTTTTTTGTAATCATCGTTATTATCATTTGCCATTATTACTGTATTTTAATTTCTTTTCAATTATTAAACTTTCCTTATCTCAGCAGAATGGTCTTACTTTGAATCTCCTTCCTATTCCACCAGGGTGGGGTGGAGAGAGGGGATTTGAGTGAACAGCTGTGTGGTGTTTAATTTCCAGCTGGACTTAAACCATGACAATATCAAATATATATATGTGTATATATATATATATACATGCGTGTGTGTGTGTGTGTGTGTGTGTTTGTAAATATATCTAGATAGATACACATTTATATTTATGGAGAAAGATAGCAAACTGTCCATTTGGTTTTGTTCAAGTTTGCTGAATTTAAAGCTTCTAGCTTTAAAATACTGTAATGGAAATATTTTGTTCAGCTTTCAGCATTTAAATCGCCATTCTCGGCAATGTGTTGTTTCTGTCAGAAGAGAATCTGTAAATTCTATTAAATAATGATTCTGCATCATATCTTTTAAATGTGACCAAATATGGTTTTCAAAATTCCATAACCTGCAGCAGATTCATGCATTGTTCTTTTATCAATACAGTAAACTGTTGAGGGATGATAAATATCACCTTAAGTATTCACCGGAATTTAACCCCAAGTCTCTTTTGGCTGTGGTTGTATTTCATCGGAATATCTCTTCTGCAATCGTGAAAGTGATTCTGGTTTCCTACTTGATTGTTTACAGTAAATAGGTAATAATGAGACACAGATACTACCCTTATACTGCAGGTCAAACACACTTCTTAATAACTGTTTTTAAAGACAAGGTTCTAAAACCTCTAAATATACAATACACATGCAATTTAATAAAGCAGGCAAGGTTTTCTTTGAAACATTGTGGTTAAGACCACGTGCATCCCTTGTGGGCTTGTCATATGGCTCAATGAGAAAAAAATTAGTCTTTCCTATCACTTATTCCAGCAAAAGCTGTCATTCAGAAAGGAAGCTGGTTGACAGACAAAGAATCTCCCACAAAGAAATAACCGCAAAACTCCTTCAGCCTTTTTCTATCCCCTCTAATCTTCTCTTTGAAGTATATATTCTCCTGAACAAATTCAAAGACATAATTTTTCTAACCTTTACTTGATTATTAGGTTATTCCTGAAAGCACCCCATAAATTGCCTCCAATGGTCTTAAATTCCAGACAGTTCTAGATTCTAACCAGAGAGATTATACTCATTCTGCAAACATAAATTTGAACTTCTTGAAAAACATTCTGTATTGATATACTGAATATTCCCAGCCTTTAAATGAAAAAGCTCTTAGGTGTGCAACTAAAAAAGCTTATGAGAAAACACTACATTTGGAGTGGAAGACGTTTGAATATTTTGAAGACTGTGGCTTGTGTTCCAGACACACACAGCAATCATTACAGACACTTGTTTTCAGGTTTTATGAACCAAAAACCAGAAAGAAACCTCATGTCTTTCGTTCATGGAGTGGCATCATTGCAGAATACTGGGCTTGTTGAACAAAGGCAAAATAAATAAATAAATAAATAAATAAATAAATAAATAAATAAATAAATAAATATAAAAACTCATTAGCATGAACTAGAAAAATTAGAAATATATTTTCTAGAGATAGTATGGATTAAACATAACCTTAAAAAATGCTGAATGCATCACACATTCATTTTTTCATACACTAAGTTATCAAAGTATATTCTAACATGCTCAGTAGCTTGGAATGGTTTGATTTACCATCTGTCCTATATTTTCTCAGTAAAACTGATAAAATATCTTCCTCTCTTTTTCCCTTTTTTTGAATTTTAGAGAGATAAAACAACTCTTTGCTCATAGGACATGACTATCCAAGGGCATGATATCAGGCACAACCCATGTGCCTACACTACAACTGAGAGGCATTGCCTCACTTGCATGCAATGTCACTTTTATCAGGTGGTAGTTGGAAGCCTTCAATACAGTGAGATTTCCACTCAGCATTGTCAGCATCTGTACATTCAGATCTTCACAGTAAATCTCCCGGGACAATAGCTTCTAGCAGTTAAAGCTTCTTGGGCTTCTCTTGAAGAATATACCCATAACTGGATCACATGTTTTTCAAGTGCCATTCCATAATTTGTCTGCACATAATATAGATTAAAATCAGGCTTTTCTACCCTTCACAGATGTTCCATTATTTTGAAGCTTATTGTATTGAGCGTAAATGGGAACAAACTACAACTTTCATGCATTGAACCTATACTTCACTGAAAAGCATTGATAGTAATATTCTCTACATTGCAGGTCAGCATCAGATGTTGGTAAGACAATTATAAACAGCAAAAATAGAGAATACAAAATTCCTTTATATTGTAAATTTTTTTAGTAACTTTATTTCAGGGAAGGAGGTACAATAATGCTTCCTACAAGTTTTTTTCTTGCACCATGATCATGGGTTTTCCTTTTGACTCAAATTATTGTATATGTGGTATGCACAGGCATACACTTTCCATACTGTTGCCCTTTATAGAAAGTCACTATTTGAATATTTTTCAAATTTTTCAATCTCTTCAGACACAATTTATCTGGCAGGCAGTTTCTGGTGTCAGTGTCATTCCATAAGGAAGAATGTGAAAGTTACTTGTAGTAAATACAAATAACTTCTGTTTAATAATATGTAACAGCTTTTATTTCACATGGACTTTTTTTATCACATTCAGTTCATGAGCTACTGTACACTATGTCAAAACACTGCTAATTAATAAAAAATTAGTCTTGAAATATATTAATTTTTTACTTGGAAAATTCTCAATAGTCTTGTAAGTGTTGAATCAAATGGCCTAAATTAGACAACTCTTTGTCCCTTTTCAGCTTTTTTCTTTGTTGGTTTTGTTTTTTTTTTTTTTTTGGTTGGCTTTTTTTTGTGGGAGGGAGGTTGTTATGTTTTTGTTGTCAGTGATCTCAAGCAGACAGTCTTTCACTGGAATTCAGGGGGATATCTGCAGTTTGAAGCCTGGCTTTCAGTAAAATCCTCCACATCCCCCTTGACAGAATCATATTCTTTAAAAATATTTCTTTAAAAAGCAAATTCTCCCATGTAATTTTTTTGTTTGCAGTTCACTCAGCCTGCAATGACAAGCTGTGCATCATACTTGACAAATATAAAATTCGTCTTTCTCCTTTTCCTGCAAAACAAGTTATTTCTTCTACTAAAATTCAGTTATCAAAGCTCTTTTGGTTCTTTTGCCTTCAGAAACCATAATATTGTTCCTGTGTGTCCCTGTTTGTCTATGTACTCATGGTCTCATTCTGGTCTTTTATTTAGAGTCAAAGCTTGTGAGGCTTTTTTTGATGTGTCCAGTGACAGGCAATAGCAGAGGCATAAGCTAAAATACAGGATTTTCCTCCAGAACACCAGGAAACACCTCTTTACTCTGAGAGTGAGCAGTAACTGGCAGAAGTTGCCCAGAGATGAAGTCTCCATCTTAGAGATTCTCAGAGATCTTCCAGAGCCATCTGTGCATGGTTCTGGAGGGACCTGCTTGAGCAGGAGAGTGGAACCAAATGACCTTCAGAGGTCTCTTCCAACCCCAGACACTTTTTGAATTCTCTGACACAGCCTGTGGCATCTTATTGATACTAACAACTGCTATATGTAAAGGTCATTGTCTGAACACATCATCTACAAAAGCTTCTAAAAATTCATTATTAAAATTTTTAATAGCCTGTCACAGGATCAACACCCTAAAGAAAAAGTCTTAATACATCATAATAACTTAGAGCAGCTACATCAAGACAATTTTAACAATATTATTCACAGCTCAGTTATCAAGTATTTCTGCAAACTTGCTTTGTTTTGCTATTAGTCCTGCTCAAGGAGAAGAAAGTTTCTGAAAAGTTTAAATAATGTTGTGGAAATTCTGAATCTTTGCAAAAAATGTTCTCAAGATATTTATTCATGATTTCACAGGAGAAAAAAAGGTTTTGATGTTAATGACTTGGTATTTTTCAGCAGCTTCTGTTTTAATTCTCTTCAATATCTGTCTGTTACTGTTTTCACATAAGTTCATGTCACCTCCTACTTGAAACAGACAAAACACTATTCCAATCTGCAAAAATCAATCCACCCATAAATTTGAGTTGATTAAAATAATGGAACAAATATTCTTAGACTTTCAAATAGTCTTTACAGTCAATATTTCCAGACAAAGAGCCTTCAGATTTCAGTGGCCTGCAGAGAGTTAATACGTATTGAGAGTTCAGCTTGTGTGACAGATGCAGAAGGGCCAAGGTGCAGTTCCCTGCACAACTCAGCAAAGATCACATACAATTACAGTGACATTGCTTGCTGAAGCCTGTTCAGGACTTCTCATAGAGAGAATGTGGCATATTTGTGTACATTATGAGGGTAGCAGCTCTTATCTAGTGCTAATAATAGATAGATCCATATGTCTGTTTTCCCTGAAAGTGAAAGCTGAAATGTTCAACCTGATTTCAGAATTAAATTGATATATTAAGTCTAAACAGAAGGTGAAAAGAAGAAACAAAGAAAAATAACCCCCCCCAAAAAATAAAAGGAATTATTAAGAAGACTTTCTAAAAACGAAATAATTTGTTTGACTTAGAGAACTTCCTGCTTTGTTTTTGAACATAGTCCTATGCAAGACACTGTCATAATATTCGAGAAGAAAAAAAAAAAACCAAAAAAAACCCAGAACAATGTGTTGTCACAACCTTAATCTGATATAAATTTTCACTGATGTTTTAATACAAGAGGTTTTAACTATAAATTCTACTGAATTTTATTATTCAGTCATTGACCAAGGACCAGAAATTACATCTCTTTATGTTTGCTTCAACCCAAGTTTCAAAGGAGGCTTAATTCTCTTTCTTTTTTTTTAGCTGTTTAAGATATTTCGTATTGTATACCAATCCTTTTTTTATGTGTATCATAATTTGGGTAACATGAGCAATTAAAAATGACTTTTTATCTGTATATAATGCTTAGGGTATTATATTACAGCACAATACACTTTAGAAGAAAAGCACTTTATAAGAAGTAATGAAACCAAGGCTAATGTGGCAATTGTGGTGTATTAAATGTGGGCACAGCTAATTGTGCATGTTCTATGTGAATCAGTCTTCTGATAAAATTCATTAAGAATGCCCATTAAAGAAATTGGCAATCACATTATCCTTTAGTCAAATGTCTCCTTTCTAACAACATTGTTAGTACTGTGAGAATTCTGTTTAGTGAGCTCATTGCACAGGTGTATTGACAGTAATTCAGTGAAGCAATTCGAAAACCTCTAGAAAGTCTTCAAATTATCTAACTTTAAAGCCATCTAATAAGGTGTAGGAGTTCATCAGATTCTCCTTCCTCCCTTCCTATTTTTAAATATCACATTTATGTACTTGACAAAAGAGAAATGCTAGACTAGAGGCTTGAATCTGTAAAAAAATCTTATTATATAATGGTTTGCAAAAGGTAAGAAAAATAGAAATTATGGTAGTAGCCACACTTTGAAGAGTGTGTGGTCAATTTTAGGAACACAACAGAACATGTAGATGGTAGGCAGATCTTAGCACCTTGAGGGAGCTGCAGAATTAGCATCATAATAGCAATAAACCAATTATATTCCAGAAGAAGGGAGCATACTCTTAAAGCTAGATGGTAAAAATGTCCCATTTTCTGGGAAATCATTGCTAGTCCAGTTTGAAATTCAGTACATTAACAGTAGATCAGAAAACACTGATAAAATACCTCATGTTTTTGTCCTACTATTTCTCTATTAGCAGCCTTCTGACTGAAGAACTGGTTAAAGTATCAAGTTAAACAGCATTTTACATGGGGACTCTTCAGAAAAACAACAGGAACAATAGTGGGGTGTTCAGAGAAAAACCTTGTGACAAAGACCTGTAGAGGTCATGAAAAGTGTTTGTTTCAATTAAATAGAGTTTGTACCTCAGAAACATTGATTCATGATCTAGAAATTCAAGTATCAAAATCAGTACAGAATTCTGAGATTTTATCTTGCCTGAAAATGAACAGCTGATAACTGCAGAGCTTTCTGAATTTAGAGCTAAAATAGATTTGTTCATAGAACTTTAAGGTATAACTCTTTAAGTGACCAAAGTACATAAAGCTGGCCTTAGGCAAAACTGAAGTACTTGTATTTAAATCAAAATCACCCCCAAAATGGTCCATGGACTTATATAACATTGGAAGTATCACCTTAAGGTATATACAAGCATTTTATACAACATGTAATAAATGCAATACATCAACGTTTCATGTAAAAATCCACCTCTTCCATTTTTGTGCTTTTGTGGATATCCATTACAGACTAGATCAGCTTATACCCCATGCACACCTCCAATCAAAAACTAAAAATTTATTTGCCAGTGCTCTTCTGATCCAGAAGACCCAGCCTTTGAATCAGGCTTTGGCTATTATTTATTTATTAAATTTTTAGGTAGCTGCTTTATTTTAAAGCAGATATGAAGAAAAGAGCAGTACATACAGACCAGCTAGAAAACTGAGTCAGAGGTGAATATCTTGTGCTCAGTACTATTCCTGGCTCAAGGACATTCAAGGCCATATCTTTCACCACCAAGGAAAACGCCAGGCTATAATCAGGCCAAAGGGGAACTTTCTCTTTGCAGTATTCACCTGCTTTATTGTAACTCCTCCACTTGTACAGGAAACAGAATATTTACAGGGAGGACATGAAGACCACATCTCTGCACTTCCTAGTTAGCACAGCCTTGGAAGGAGGAACTGGGGCTTCATCTTCTGCACAATAAATTATTTCTGTTTTGTCCAGTGATTGTACTGACTAAGGAAAAACTTGACAAGAACCATCATTCATCCGGCCAGTCCATTTCCACTTGTCTTCTGAAGCAAATATGCTAGATGGATAGTGAATGATATATTGAACCAGAGCTCTGAAGAGATACATGTTTGTTAAAGCTTCAGGAAGCTCTAACCATCAAGCAATTTGATTTACTTGAAGTATTTCAAGTTACATATAATGTTGCATTAACTAAGTGTCAATAACAACTACAGTCAATGTGTGAAACTCAGATTTGAAAAATAGTTTGAAAGGTTTGGGGGGTTTGGGGTTTTTTGTTGTTCTTGTTTGGGGTTTGGTTTGGTTTTTTTTGTCTGTTTTTGTTTGTTTGTTTTGGGGTTTGTGTTTGCTTTGTTTTGGTTTGGTTTTTTTTGTGATACACAGGAAACTCTCCCACCTTGAGATCTTATTTCATGTTGTGCTATTCTGTCTTTGAGAGACAGTTGGAGGCTAGGGTTTTAACTGCATGGTTTTTGTCTTTTGGGAAATTTAGTTTTGCAACTGGCCATTTTGTAACAGATGCAGCTTTCACTTACTAGCTAAATTAAAAATTGCACTTTTATTATTGGCATACAGAGTGCAGGAGGATTATATCAGGTGACTGCAGAGGTGGAAGAGCCTTTTGGTGAAACTGTCCTACTTATTTAAAGATAGATATCTAAAGAACATCAAAATGCTTCTAATCTTCACATATGTGTTTCATTAAAACAAAAAAATTATATGAATAGGGAACAAAATAACCCATTAAAAAAATCTTCCTTTTCCATGGTATCTTCTTTTCCTCAAGTTTTGCCTTCTGTTCTCATAGTTTTAAGATTTCTCTATCCAATAAAAACTCTATGAAGGCTCCTCCTTCTCAGAAGCAGCACCCTTCACTTTCACTTACAACCAGACATTCATTTTTTCCATCAGAAGCCTCCCAGAGTTCTGTCTTCTTGCAGGATTCTGCCTGCTTAGGGATTTATAGTGTGAGATGATAAAACACTCTGTTGAGTACAGTAATGTAAACTATATTTTCAAAGCAACAAAAATTTTAATTGTTTTTGTATAGGAATTTATACACAAAGGTGAAGGGAACTAAGGGGCATTTAGCTTCAAAAAGTCCTCCTTACACATCCGATATTGATTGTGGTTAAATGAAGTCCTGAGTCAAGTACAGCATTAATCTTCCCCACATAGAGCATCTGCTGCACATTTGGGAAAAAAAAAAAAAGATACTTTTTTATTTAAATGAAAGGAAAATCTTTACTGAGTCTTAACTTCTTCCTCTCTGTGGGAGGCCAAGGAAGAGTCCTTTCAGGCATCCCAGATGCCAAACACTTTTTTCCTCACCTCAGTTCTGAATTCCTTGACCATCTAGGCATCTAGAGAAACTGAACTACTCCAACACAAGAGTCTCTAGGCAATTAAGTACAATTGTTCACCTTACCCTGAAGCACAGTCATTTTCTGCGGATTTACAATAAACCAAGATAAACAACACGTAATGAAATCCACAGCTGTGTGCATAAAAGATGCTTTTCAAAACAAATCTTTCCTTGCTAATACAGGACTTTATGTGTGTATATATCATAACAATTTGAGCTCTGGAAGTAAAAGTTATCATTTTACATGCTGAGATTTATGTTTTACCTCTTCATTTTCAACTGTGTTAATACTTTCCTGAAATCCCAATCCATCAGAGTGATTATTCACAGAAGATACTCATTGCTTTTAATTGTAAATGTCAGCAAGTAGAATATAATTGAAATACTCTTTCCAACCAAGTTCACATCTATAAAGTTTATTTAATGCTATGCTAAATTAGGCAGCTTTCTTGTGAGATGTCAAGAGGGGTGGGAGGGGGCAGGGAAAAGACATGCTGAGGATTTATAATACATAGGAAAACATTCATAGCTCAGGTTCTACCAATAATCTTAAACATCAACCTGCAGCCCCAGAATTATTTTTGGTGCAATAATTATTGAATTTCACTCCCTGATCAACCTACAGTCTATTTGCAAGACTGTTAATTATGCATGGTAGCTACTGAGATGTAAAAGAGTAGGCTTTTTTCATAAGTACCACCAATATTAGGTCATAATTCATATATTTTTCTCGTTTGTTTGGTTTTTTTTCTTTTTTTCCTTTTCTGATTTGAATTAATTTAACAACAACAGGAGCTCAGTACAATAAAATTGTAGAAACTGAATATATAGCACATTCATCAGGTTTCTTTCCTCTTAATTCACCATTCACACCAGACATGTGAATGCAAGTGGCATAGCCAGCCAAACTCACCAAAAGGTTTTTGGCTAATGAACATTCTTACATTTTGCTTTTGTTTCGGAAATTCTTTATATTGTCATAATATACTGTCTTGTCTTTTTCATATTGGTTCAAACTGTCACTTCAGTTCAGCATGTAAATATCACAAGTTTAAAACATGAATATGTGCTTTTGTGCTCTGCTAGACTAGGTTTTGGAGCCAAGTTTGTAAAAAAGGCAATTAGAAAGTTCAGGGGAAATAGATCCAACATGTCTTTTTAACATTAGATGTAATACAGAGTTTTGCCATTTTACATGTCACACCAACTTTCCCGAAGTATTTTTTTCAAAATTCACTCCATTATTAATAACTTTCTCTGGTTCTACTCTATTCTACAATAGATTCTGTCTTTCTTCTGTGTCCTTCTTCCTTCCCTTGGCAATGTTCATAGACCCAGACAGTACTTTAAAGACATCAGTCTACCCTTGCAGATAGACATGCTGATATCTGATAAGAAAGGAACATCTTCACTTGCCCATCAGCAGGTAACAGTTTGGTACCATTTTCCATCTTGCTCAGTGAAAATAAAATGTTTGATTTGGTATATATAAGAGAGAGGTCATTGATGAAATATAAATAGACTATGAGGAACAAGCAGCACATAAACAAATGAATGCTTAGCAAGTAATGTGTACTGTCAGACTTCTTGTCCGCTGAGTGCAAGATGGACCAAGGAGATAATAAATTAGAAAATTGCAATGTATTTACTAAAAAGTATGTAAAAATTATTTTTTTCCTTCAAGCTTTAGATATGAGAAATGTAAGATGAATAGAATATTCAGTAGTACTTTTAGCAACAAAAATACATGAGTTAATTAACCATACTTTGTGACTTGAATATGTTTAAAGAAAGACAGAGGTGGTTAGAAAAACATATAGCCTCAGGCTTCATTTTTCCTTTGAATCTAGCCCAGATATAATTTATATGCCTATATTATCTTGGGTTAAATAGTTGATTTTTTCAAATTACAGTATTTACTCTCCTAACAATTTTGAAAGAATGCTTCCTTTTTAATACATTTTAAACTTGTCACACTCTCCAAGTGCAACTGATTTGGTTACATTTCCTATTTATGGAACACAAACGCACGCACAAGCACAGACACACACGAACATACACAGAGTTTGTTAAGCAGGTAAGTTAGATAACCAGATTTCATTAGTGAAAATGCACTGGGTGGAAATTTTTAACACTGAAGGGATATACAGAAAAAGTGTTTGCAATTTCTATACCGTTGACACTGGAGCTAGGAAAAGGAGAAAAAGAGGAAGTGGGTGTCTGCCAGTCCAAATTCAATCACATATGAAAAATGGCTATAGATGAATATAGCTGTGGGGGTTTAATTTATTTATGTTATTGTGTTGGCACATAACTCCAGTAATTTGACTGGGGACATTCTACAGCTAAACAATGTCACTGACTACATCATCAGCGAACATACTCATAGATTTTACACTGAAAAATAATCCATCCTAGCTCAATAAGTGCATTTGATAATATATTTTTCTATAGAAGGTTCACATGTGCAGTAATTATCTAAGTTCTGAAGGCAATGAAAAAATCTTCAATCCATATGTAAAACATACTGTCAGAGAGGTACATCAGGCCAAGTAGTTTGCTCACAGAAAAGGATTTTAGTACATTTCTGTTGATTTGCTTATTTTAGATACCAATTCCTGATGTGCCAGTAATAGCATGCAGTATGATAAATTTTAATAAACCAGGCATCATTTCATGAGAAAAACTTGACATTACTACTTAATTCTTTATATCCTAAGCATCTATTTTGATATGTGTGTAATATGATATGATATGAGTTAGTGCAGATTAATCAACCTTAGAAAATGTATGAGAAGTTTATGGGATCAGCTATATTAAGTCTCTTTTCTATTTATCTTTTATGTTATTTTAAGTGACTTTTGGACATTTCCAGTTTGATAAAATACCAGAATATCTACATATTCAAAGTGAACTATGAACCAGTTTTTTGTAAGTAGTGACAGAACTTCAGAAAATATTTAAATGAAATATTCAGCAAACTTTAGATCCATATTCTTCTACATATATATTTCTAGAGAAAGAGAACAATGTGCTCACTAGAGTGAGGTATATTATATACTAAACACACTGCGGAGAAAAAATATTCTGAAAGTTTTCATTTTGGAAGATTCATTTCTTATTAAATATATATAACATTAGCTGAGAAAAATAACTGGCTGTTTTACCTTCTGTTTGCATCTAAGTATTATTCGGTAAAGGAAAATGGATAAAGAATTAATGATTTGAGAAAAAGAATTAATCTCTAAATTCAGGGATGAGATTAATGATAACATCAGACATGAAGTACTGAAAAAATAATTAATTCTCTTCAAAACACATTTTTAAGAGCCACACAGTAGCCTTCTCTTTGAAAAGACAGGGAGAACAAAAAAGAGAATAGTAAAATCATATTACAATTTAATATGAAATATTCTGCTCCGTAAATTATTGTGGGTTTTGTCACCTACTCCCACTGTAGATTAGCTCTCATAATACAAAAATCCTCAGTGTGGGTGGTCTAAGGATTTTCCTCTCCAGAAATATTCTGAAATGGTGTTTCAAATTTGTCTTTAGCCTAGCTTTGACACTTGAAAAGTGATATGTCAATAAAATATGCATTTTGCAAACAGATTATAATATTTATGTTGAACCTTCATAATGATATTATATTAATTCAAGAAATTAAAAAGGAGATGTGAAGTATTTGTGGTCTGGCAAGACCACATAATCACTTAAGTAGCTGAACCTCTTGATGTTAGTGTGATATTACTGTTACAAATAGGAAAAGATGCAGGAATGCCTGGTAACCTAAAAAAACAAGGAGCAAGCTTCTGATTTTGCTTTTAGTACAAAAGAATGTGGTAATATTGTCCACGAGTTAGCTAATCACCATATAAAGCTGAAGAATAATGTACCACTGCAATGGCATTCTACAATGTAAGTTGTGTTGAGTTCATATGTGACACTAAGTGGAGTTAAAGTGAGTTAAATTTAGAGAAACCTCATTAGAACAATTGTTAATTCCAAGGTGACACCTACAACACATATTATTACTATAGATAGCGGAGAAGTTAGGGGAAAGAAAGGACTGTTATTTTTGAAGGAAGGAATGTGGTAGGATACCTGGGAAGCTACTAATTTATATAGACTCATCTGATAGTAGTTCAAAAGGTGCGGAGTGAACTGATTATCCATGGGATATTAATGTAATTCTGATAGCATGGGTGGAAATTTGACAAGGGACTGCCATCATCTTCATAGCAGACAAATCACTCTGCTAATTAATACAAAGGTAAAAAATAAGTGACTCCAGATCTACATGAAAAGCTTCCAGGGGAGAAAATTTCATTTGTCTAAGAAAATGAGCTTTATAAAGCTGTGCAGGAGGTAATATCTGTCATAGGGCCAGAGAGACCACATTACTGAAAATGTAAAATAGTTTCTTAACTGTAAGATCACAAGAGATATTGTTGCCTCATGTAAAGGAAAGTTTGTTCGGTCTTGGCTTTTTTCTCCATTTTGGCTTCAACTTGTTTTATCATTGTGTGGACTATCCTAGAGGCAAAATAAAAACCTCTCAAAAACCCAAAAAACCAAAATACATTAAAATAGTGAAATTTATTGTGCAGTTTGTTTACTGTATTGTAGTTCGAAGAACATTTTGGTTGTTAACATCCACACTACATCTGTCTTTAAATATGTAGAATTTTTCAGCACACAATTACTGGTTAAAAAATATGCCTATCCAAAGGTAATGTCAAAAAGTTAGTTATCATTACAGTGAATAAATGTTGACTTCTGCAAGATTACAGAATGTTAGGAAGCATCCCAGTATAAAAAAGATGTGGGGATTTAGAGGACACAAGGACCATGAAATTTTTAGCACTGAAGTTTTTTGATCTTACACTCCACCATTAAGGTCTGAGACCAGCTGTCTTTTTTACATGCTGCTTTTTCTCTGGAGATTATTTTTTTTCAATAGATTTCAATTAATTAGTAAAGAAGTGCAAAGTAAAGACAAAAATGAGAGAGGAAGAACATCAAAAGGAGAACTTAGCATTTCTTAGCCACAAAGAACATAAGCAGGTGTAGCATTAAGTTAACATGTCAGAACATTATGGCCTTCTTCCACAGTAGGCATTTGCATTACACAAACATTTTTTAAGTTCTACCAAAGTGGGAAGACAGTGGGAAGTTTCTGTTCTTAGAAAAAAGACAAAGGAAAAATTGCCAGTTTGAAATAAATCTCTCACCTAAATTTACTGAAAAGTCCCCTCTGCCATTTATGGAAGTGGGCTTTTAAGTTCTATATAAGGAATTTTCAAAAAGGAGAATGCTAAAGTACTTCTCTGAAGCTGACATTTATTGCTGGTACTCATAAGCCTCATATATGACAAACAGTTTTCTGTTACAGCTATTAAGACATCACAGAATATATGTGGAGTGCATGGGTTATCTGAAATAATCACTTCAGCTAATAGCCCAAACATTCCTTAAGGAAAACCTTGATGAAGATCACCGTAAAGGCTTTATATTGCCTGGCATCAAACTGAGTTGGTGCCTACAGAATTTTACAAGTCAATATACAGAAAAATTTTAAATAGAATGAGGAGAGGAGAAAAGCAATTTCCTATTTCATTTTGATGCTACATCAGCAGTCTACAATCCCTAGGGAGTGCCTAAAATCAGTGGAGGAAGAGATGACCATCCAAAGAGTGCTTTGTAATAGATACCTGTTGCATGCATTCTTAAGTCACTCTGAATTCCCTGTCTGCTCATCCAGCTGCTGAATGTACTGTTTCCTTGCTGTGGAGGTGCACTCTGTGTCTTGGCCTGAAGAGACAGGATGAAATAAATCATACAAGTTAGAACCAGTCTATGAGCCACCCATTTGGTCATGCTGCTTTACATATCAGCTTGCATTAAAAAACACCAGCTGTTGCTTCATTTCAAGATAGAATGTGTGAAGGAGATCCATCTGAAACATGCAACTTTCATCTATTGATATGCTGAACACAGGGTTGATAATATAGAGATATTTTTGTTATTGTTGCACAGGGCTTGCACAGCACCAAGGCCTTTTCTGCTTTTCATCTTGGCACAATGTCAAAGAGACCGAGGATGCATGGGAGGTTGGGATGAGACACAGCCAGGACATACTCCTAATTTAAACATTAAGAAAGGTATAGTAAATCCAGGAGTTCATCTCTCTTTATTTTTTTTCTTCAGCACTTCAGGTCAACTTTCCAGCAGTCTGAAATTATGGAGGTATAAACCAGTCAGTCTAGACAAGAAATATACAAGAAGGGAAGAAGCCTACTACCTGTACCACTGAGATTAGCTCAGCTGGTCATGGTGCTAATAAGGCCAAGGTTGTGTATGTGATCCCCAGATGGGCCACTCACTTCAGAGTTGGATTCCATGACCCTTTTGGATCCCTTCCAAACCAGTATGTTCTGTGATACTTCACATACCAAAATCCAGTAGTTGTAGCCTTCACTGCTTCCAGTTCAGCTAGGGCAGAATTTAGTAGTTGTTGCTGTATGGATCTCCTGTACATAAAATGTAGTACCCTGGCTTAAGAACACCTATACAGACTTTCTGTGTATGCTTATTATTAATTTACATTTACTATTTCCACCAAACTTTGGTTGTTTCTCAGTTTTTGGTTTTTCCTATTGTAAAGAATATTGACTAGAAATAGTTGAAAAACATGAGCAAGGCTCTTATATAAGTTCACCATTTTCCCAGTGCATATTGTTTTATGCATGTATGCACCCTGACTGAGTGCAGACTGATTTATGTTTGCAATTTGTGCTAGCCATAAAAGAAGGCAGCAGTTTTTTGTTGGATTTTTTTGGTTTGGTTTGGTTTGTTGGTTTTTATTTGTTTGAAGTGGGTTTCGTTTTTTTGTTTTGTGTTTTTTTGGGTTTTTTTTTTTGCTTGCAATAAGAAAACACAGTCACAAATAGAAATCTTAGAAAAGCCCTGAAAACAATCTCATAAAATTAAGTGCAAAGAGAAATATTCACACACACACAGAGTTTAGCCATTTCATGAAAAGGAAAGACGAAATAAAAATACATGCATCTAAGGCATTTTTGAGAACTATTTTTTTCATTTCAAGCAGTGAGAATTGTTGAGCAGGCAAATTGTTTATTTCATATTGTTCTTCAGAGAAAACTGCCACCAAGGAAATTATACAAGTATACACATTCTCACAGGTGTATGCTCGTGGGAGTAAATGCCAAAGTAATACATTATCTATGACACTGTTGAAATTAAAAAATGGACTTTAGAAATTCCAGAATACTGTGAAGGTTACCAAATGAATGTTTTACTCATGCTCAAACTAATAAGTAGATCACTTGTACTCAGAGTAATATTTTTCCCAGATGTAAAAATGTATAATAAGCAAAAAACAACCTAAGTAGTAACAAAGGTAAATTTGTTGAATAATTATAGCCTAGTTTCCCAGTAAGTAAGTCTCACCTTTCTACTTATGCTTATGCAGCAATAATAATTTTTGAGCTTGTTGGCCAGTACAGCAAACTTCAAAGGGAAGAGGAGGAGGAGGAGTTAGTCCACAAAATTCATAAGGTGGCTGTGAAAGCAGGTAATTGAACAGAGAAGTAAGGCTGCAACTAGGGAAAGAGTTGTAACCTAAGCATATGCATTTTGTATCAGTATATCTACATAGGAGGAAATGCATTCTTAAAATTGTCACAATTTTAGGAAATATTTCAGTAATCAAGGGAAGAGAAAAAGAAAGAGAAAGAAAAAAAGAAAGAAAGAAAGAAAGAAAGAAAGAAAGAAAGAAAGAAAGAAAGAAAGAAAGAAAGAAAGAAAAAAAGAAAAAAAGAGAAAAGAAAGAGAAAGAAAGAGAGATATCTGCATGAAAAATTGTTTATTCCTTCTGGTTTTTATATATTTCATTTGTTTACTATTGTTTTTATTTTAATTTGTCTGGTGAAATTCCTCTTCACATATGGCCTTTCTTCTTACTAAAATTATAACTTCTTGCAGGAAATTTTTAGACACAATCAGTGCATAAATCACCAAGTTTTATTAAATTATGATAATGTACACAATCTGAATTTTTGCTTCCTTGACTAGTGGCAAATTTGCTTCTCTTTACAGATGCCTATCAGACTATATGTTGATGTAACTGTAACCAATATGAGCCTAAAAATTTGCTACTGCTGTTAGAATTGTCTTGATTGTCTGCCCTGAATATTGGGAAATCAGGTCATGTCCATCTTAGCTTGTTATAGCAACAAAGGAAAATGGACTTGTATTAGATTAACAGCAAAATAAAACTGACTTTATATTTACATTTTTTCTGATGAAAGATTGTATAATACAGAAATGCAAGAGGAACTATTTCAACCACTAATGAAACATAATCATCTGCTCCAATATAAAGGCAGGCAGCTTCCCCCTTAATGGTTAACCTAATCATTGAATTTTATATAGGAGAAAACAGTCTCCCCTTTGCTAGATTTCAAATGAGATGCTTCACTATGTGGTAAAACCTAGAGGTCAAAAAGAATACTAAGAATTCCACTTTAGCCACCACTCTCAGTTTTAAAAAGCAAGCACTGTACTGCATAGGAGTGCAGTAAACACAGCTGAGGTGGAGGATGCCACTAAGATGACAGCTTCACCTGTGCTCTATGTTTTTCCGCCAATTTCCTGATTCAGAGAAGAAGGAAAAGCATCAGTCTCTTGGTAATGTTTATTGATTATTAGTGGCCTTTCAAAGATCAGTTCCTTGCATAATTTAGCCGAGACGGAGAAGAGAATGCAAGATATATAGCTCAGCTTCATAACCATGGAAGAAGCTAATGGAAAGACAGTTAAACCATAAGTAAAACATCCAAAGGTTGTTACTACTCGAATATAGTAATAGTATGTGGTGCAGACTTTTTGTTTCACTAACAGATGTGCTGTAATAAAGAAGCCAAAGTACTTGAGTTTGATTTATCTGTCAAAGATCTATTGCATTTCCAAAAGACTAGGGGTTATTTTTTTAACACTAATGCTGTCCTAAATAATTTTAAGAGCATTGCATGAAATTCAGCCACTATTCAGTCAATGAGAGCTCTGATATTCATTTCTGTAGCACTGTAATTTTATTTCTAACTACTATGTGCAAAACTGTTATTTTTATTTATTTTTAAATTTTGAAAAGCAAGAATGTCCAACATTCCAAATCAAGATCCATCTAGATATTTCATTCATCTTGCATCAGATTAATCCAAGCCAGAAAAAAAATAAATACTTTTTAATTTCTTGGTTTGAATTTTTTATACATCAAAAACTGATATCATTAGTTCTGAAGCAGAAAGTTTATTCTCAGGATGACTAACCAAAAGCTTTCATTAAATCTGTTTTGTGTGGTCCCCTTTGTGTACTGATGAAATCTAAAGGACCACTGTGCTGATTTCAGCTGGGGGAAGAGTTAATTTTCTTCAAAGTGGCTGGTATGGGGCTGTTTTTTGTCTTTGTGCTGAACACAGGGTTGATAATGTAGATATATTTTTGTTATTGTTGTGCAGGGGCTTGCACAGCACTAAGGCTTTTTCTGCTTTTCATACCGGCACAATGTCAAGAAGACTGGGGATGCATAGGAGGTTGGGATGGGACACAGCCAGGACAGGTAACCCCCATTCAACCAAAGGCATATTCCAGACCAAATGACATCAGGCTCAGTATATAAACGTGGTGGGAAGAAGGAGGAAGGGAGGGACATCTGGAGTGATGTCATTTGTCTTCCCCATTAACCACTATATGTGATGGGGCCCTGCTCGCCTGGAGATGGCTGAACACCTATTTGCTCATCAGAAGTACAGAATTAATTCTTTATTTTGCTTTTTTTGCGTATGTGGCTTTTGCTTTCCTCACAAAACTGTCTTAATCTCAACCCATGGGTTTTCTTGCTTTTACCCTTCCAATTCCCTCCCCAGTACTGCTGGAGTGAGAGAGCAGCTGTATGGGCCTTGGCTGCCAGTCACGGTTAAACCATGACAACCACTTAAGAAGTTATTTTCCATTTTATATAGGTATGTAAAACACCTATGAAAAAATCTTCATATACCACATTGAAAGTAAGAAACATAGATTGAAAAGGCTGTGACCTAATACAAATACTTCACTTCTCTGTGTCAGCTGCACATTTCTCATCTTTGGAGTACCAAAATGTTCTATTGTGCATGTGCCTACTTCTTCTTGCAAAAGAGTCTGTAATCTCACAGCACAAGTTCCAACCTCCAAAGTAAAATAAGTTCTGATAGCAGGAAAAGAAATGTATAACATGAGTCAAAATCTTTCCACTAAGACCCTTACTGTGAAACATGAAAGATACCAAAAATTTTAGACCATAATTTGAATATATGAATAATAATGTGATATACCTTACATCTTAAATGACAGGTGATGAACTCCTGTCCTATCTTACTATGTGCTTCGATAGAGATGCATATGTGTAGAAGGAATGGCAATGAACAAATGAGTAAAATTTTAGAATCAGTCCTGTGATTAGTAAGATTTCTCTTAAACCTCATAAAGCAAAGTATATTGTTCTGACTTAAGCTATAGGAAGGATGTCCACTCCTAAAATAAAAACAGCTAATTCAATTTCATAGCTAGCCTAGCTTCTTCCAACATCACTGGCTGAACTATCTACATGAGGATTATTGTCCCTTCCCAACATTCTGTTGGACACAGGAATATAAGGCAAACACAAGTGTCCAAAGAAAAAGGAATCTATGCAAATCTAGCATGGCCACCTCTACTACCATGTGGAAAAGAAATACATTGACTCTATTTTGCCTATAGTTTGTGAAATTATTCAGTTCAAATTCATATATATACAAATTAATGTACGGAGTTTTAAGCACAATGTTTTTCTTTTATAGCAAAAATCACAGGCCTATGGGGGTGTACTGTAAACAATTCAAATATAATCATTAACCATATTGTCTGTATACTTTTCTGACATAATCATGCAAAGTTTTTAGTAGAACAAATGGGAAATTATGAACCTGCTGTCATCCAGTCCTTTATATAGCATTTCACAGAATAAAACATTGGAATACACTGGAAAGAGTAATCTTAAATCTTAAATGGCAGAAGAATTTTTGGACTGTCTGGCTAGGTTTCATCATTTCTCAGGCCTTTATCCTACTTATATACATATATAGAAATTGTCTTCAGTCTTATGATGGATTGCACTGGTGGGGACTTTGTTGGCAAAATTTTGCAGTAATTGCTTCACTGCCTGTGAACGTGTATATAAATATCAGCATTTTTCCACTGTATAGTAACTACTACTGTGGCTCCTGTTACATGCTTCCATTCCTGATTTTTTTCTCGAACTTTATGATACAGTTGAAACCTAAGGGAGACTTAGCAGTTTTCTTTCAGTCCCTATCCAGCTAGGCATTTACATGAACCCTATCACCATAACAACAAATGATACATCTGTATTTATAATACATGTATTGCCTACTGTCAGAAAGTGTGCTAAAACTGTTTTGCAAAACCAGAGAAAGAGAATCGGCTTACTGCTTATTCATCAGATAGGACAGTCTTCACAACAACATATACCTTGAGCCTGAGAAAGACCCTTAAGAAAGTTTGCTAAGTAGATGCTCCACTGGAAGTAGTCCCTTCTGTTAGTATTGTCATACTGAAGTTGCTGTCAGATAAGAGAGAGGTTCGATAAAATTATTGAATCACTTTATTAATTCCTTTTTTTTATTAATGATCACAATTAATATTTTTACAGCTAACTAGTGTATTTTACAAGTTTCAGGGGTCATATTTCACAAATATATCATAATTAACTGGTTAGCATAGGAATTTGCAAACTTTTTTTATAATGTAGACCACAGTCTGAGGCAGGATTACATCTCAGACCACTTCCTTTTCCATTTATGACATTTATGTATTGTACTAATGGTCCCTGTGACTATTACTGAAACTGCTTACAGAGAGAAAATAACAAGGTAAACATTTAATGGACAATTTCTGCCTTTGTAAAAGGAAATATCTCTGGTACAAGCTGTATTGGGTCTGGCTGAGATAGAGTTTAATTTCCTGTGGCAGCCTTCACAGTGCTGTGCTTTGCAGAGGTAGCTGGCAGGGTGTTGATACCACACCAGTGCTTTGGCTGAGCAGAGCTTTCTGCTGAGCAGAGCTGTCCCTCTGACATTGCCCCACATCAAAGGGCTGGGAGGGGACAAGATCCTGGGAGGGGACACAGCCAGGGCAGTTGACCCAAATTAGCCAAAGGGATATTTCACACCGAATCACACCAGCTCAGATAGAAAAGGCAAGGGAGAGAAGAGGGATGGGCGGGCCTTTGTTGTTCTACGATGTTTTCCTTCCAGAGCAGCTGCTATGCGTACTGAAGCCCTGCTACCCAGGAAGTGTCTGAACATTGCTCACTGATGGGAAGTGGAGATTGACTTCTGCTTATGCAAGCACAAACTTTTGCTTGTCTTTTTTTTTTTTTTTTTCCCTTACAATAAAGTGCCTTATCTCAACCTGCTAGTGGTTTTCCATCTTATTCTCTTTCCCCT
>VXBQ01004652.1:22666-43647 GCA_013400175.1 Phainopepla nitens
AAATAAATTATGGCATTTCAAAAATAGCTTTTTCTTATATTCTTACTTTTTTATGAATGTTCAAGACAGTTATCTCTAAAAATAGCTTTTTCTTATATTCTTTACTTTTTTATGAATGTCCAAGACAGTTATCTCCTGACAATTAAAAAATAAAAGTGTTTTATAAAAATATATTAAATATTTCAGATTCATTTTAAATAGGTAGGTTTTGGCATTAAAAACTCTCATGGAGAACATTCAGGAGAGGAAAAATGCCAAGACAAGAAATATTATGACTATTGATATAACAGAGGTTTTGTCTACACAAAATCTGAATCTTTCATGAAAACAGACAAATTCATGAACAAGATGATGTGTTGATATTGGCAAGGTGCTCGACATCAGTGAAAAATCGTTAGTGATATATCAAAAATTATTATGTCCTTAAAGTCTGCTTTTCCTGAATTTAAGTCACAATCTTAACTTACTATATCATTAACTGTATGAGGACAGAAGTCGCTTCTCACAATCAAAATAAATGTTAAAATGACAATTGTTATCAAAAAAGTTGAAGCAATAGTTTATTATAGCTCTCTCAAACAATGGCAGGCACCTGTATAAATCCCAAGCACATGGATTAAAATGAGAAAGGAATTATTTACATAATCTTTCAGTGTTTTTTCACCTTCACCAAAATATTGTAAGCGCCCACAACAGTGCAATGTTCTAACTTTAGGAAATCAATATGGTGCAGTTTTTATTCATTCTGATTGTAACTTTATTTAAAATTCATGTCCATGCATACATGTGCATAAGTAGGGAACATAGATATCATAGACTTCATGGAAACTTGTTCTACTACAAACTTCCACTAAAAATAAAGACTTGTGTGCAATTTTTGTCAAGAACATTTTCTCACCATAGTCATGGGAAAGAAGCAAGGCAAGACAAAAATATTTAGCTTACAGTGTTTCTCCTGAAAAAGCAAAACTAACATGATTTGGAATTTACAGATAAATCTGAAAAAGCGCACAGTGCCAACAGGTCTCTTGTGCTGTAATAGCATTACACTTTCCCTTATGCTTCCAGTATGCTTTTTTGTTGCCACTGAACAGTGAGTTGTTTTTTCAAGAAGACAATCTATTTCACAAACCTTTCGAGTGTTATGAAATAAAAGTGCCCGGATGCTATTACAACATACCTATATGATTATAAATTAAGAGGATTTAGTATCAATTATGTCCTTCATGCCAGTTCCCAAAACTCAAAAAGAGTGGTTCTACAATCTTGCCTTCCTCAGAGATATTTACTTGGACTTTGTATGTGTAATCTTGACCACAACACCTTTTAGTAAAGAATAAGGCACAAAGGTCAGAAGATAGTGCAAAAAAACCATGAAGAACACTTTTACTCTTGACTATCCTAAATTATGGACTATAGAGAGCTGAGAAGTTTTACAGAAAAATTGAGGATGATTTAAAATCCAGGTGCTGCTGCATCTGTTGCTGGAAGTAGTTCAAATTGACCAAAAGCTTGAGGATCTGCCTTGTGGTGGAATGCAGCATAATGAACACAGATGTCAGTGCATAAGAAAGTAAGAACTGAAGACATGAAAGCAAAGAGAACAGAAAACTTGATTCTGAGGTCTCAGAATCAAGTCTCACAGTCTCCCCAGTGTGAAAATACCACTCTTGTGAGACTAATCCTTGTCCATCTGCCTATGGTCTGACAATAGGTGAATTAGAAAATATAAGTGTATAGGGATATGTAATCTCAGAATTAATAGTTACATTTTAAATGGAAATCAAAAAGTTTTAGATTTTTACATTAAGTTATGTAATTGTTTTCTTTGTAGGCTTGCGGGTTTTTTTAACTTCATCATACACAATTAACTAAGAAGTGACTTACCTGAGAAATGTGATTTTAAGTCTTTCCTAAAGATCAATCCTTAAAGACACAAGAGAGAATGCAAACCTGAGTGGAGCTTAATTAAATTTAATTATAATTAATTGGTGCTTATTTTGTAATCACAGCAGTTCTTACTTCTTTGAAATGAACATTTTTTCCTCCTGAGGAATTCAGCCTGTTCAAACAGCACCGACATTATTTCCCCGTTTTTAAAAACTGAGTAAGTTTTGTGAGCCTGTTTGCATTACATAATAAAACATGACATTGAGGTATGAGTGACATAATTTAACGTGACTCATTATATATCTTCTTATAAAACATATGGACTTATGGGCTTATAAAACATAACACAATTTTTCTCAAGGTAAAATAAAGAATCGACTTAGGAAAAAAGAATGTTTGCCTTTATTCTCATGCCTGCTTTCATTGATAATTTTCTTCTGAGCATAACTAGAACTCCACAGCAATTGAGCATATCACTATTAAAGTGTTGCAGAACTGCCATAAAGGCAGTGACAAGAACACTGACCTCAGAGCTGAGTAAAGAAATAACAGCTAATGGGATCTTCTATACTGGAAGCCAGGTATAGCTTTCAACAGACCTATTCTGATTTAGCCTCAAACAGAAAAAGGTCAGCATAATAGCTGATAGTTATTGACAGCTACTTATTTAGGTACAGATAATAGCTTTGGAAGTGAAATCACAAAGCTATTTTGGATGAGTGCTTAGAGACTTGGCAGATAAATTGAAAATGCTCTTAGCTTGCATTCGTTGGCATTTTTATGAAGTCATTTTGTCGTTTTCTTTTATGGTGACTTGAGTGTTGTTACCCATTATTCACTAAGATCTTATTTTGAAGAGCATAAAGACTAAATCACATTGAAAAGCTAATATGCAAAGCTAAGGCATGTTCTGGTTAACCAGAATGTAACTTTTCCAGCTTTTATGCCTCACCTATTTGTTCAGTTTGTTCCAAAGCAGTTATTTTTTATATTCCGTTAGAAAGAAAAATCACTGAGAAATTATGAAGAGATACTTTGAAGTTGCATAGTGTATAGCTTAATAAAATTGTATCAGTTTTCAAATGATAAGGTTCTTGAAAAATAAGAAAATTAAGTTATACTTTAGTGCAACCTTTGTTGCCCGAGGGAAAAGGCGCAATTCTCCTGAGGTGAGACAAAGCAGCAGCTTCCTAGTGGAGGGTGAGCATTACTACAATTCTTTTCTATTTTCTTCATCGTCCTGCTGACTTAAAGCAATATTCCAGTGGAGTTTTTTTGGCTAAAGAGGAAGATTAATATTGTAATAGAAGCATTAAATAAAGCACTGAAGGACAGGGATCGGTACCTTAATTAAAATTTCTAAAGAAAGGTTCAAATATCAATTTTCACTACTACTAGTTCCAACTTAAAAAAAAAAAATCTGTTGCGTTTGTGAGATTAGTATCTTCCCAACTTCACTGTTGGACTAAAAATAAGTAGCATATTGTGAAATGAAGTGAAAAAGAGGAGTTTAAATTAAAAACCCATTAAAGCCCTCTGATTTCATTAAGTTTTAGAAAGCTGTTACTTCATTTGTATATTTAAAAACACTAATAGCTCCATAAGATTGCAAGTGTTTAATAAGCCTTTCAGTTTGGGAAAGGGTAAAAGGCTCCTAAACATCCCTGAATTGCTGTTTCTAGTAGTTAGTTATGACCACCAAAAGAATTTCTTATTTACAACAGAATTTTCCCAGCTTTAGCTACTAGTTGTATTTTATCATGTTTCTCACTGCAAGATTAAAAGCAGCGTGTTAGCCAAAAATTTGCACGAAAACTAGATAACTGATAGAGCCTAAAGATGTCTTGAAAATTAGGAGTTGTCCTAGACAAATTGTGTGACAAAGGTGTGCTACAGGGACTGATAATCAGGAAGAAAAGTCATAAAGAAATTAGCAGAATGTGAAAAGGTTTATATGTTGCAAAGAGGACAATCTATATCATTCAGTAAACAGGTCATGGAATCATAGATTCATGTAACGGTTAGGGTTGGAAGCAACCTCTGTCGGAATGCAAAGGACAGAAGCCTCTCTGAGTTCCTCAGAGAGGAAAAAGAATGCAGAGATTGAATGAAAGCCTTTAAAGAAATAAAAATATAATAAGCCACAGACATGAAATAGAAGTATAAATGTAAGTATAAGTTTTAGTTTTAAGTAAGTTAGAATATATTTTAAATGCCTTAAAAGAGTAAAAAGCCCTAAAACCTAGTTTAAATTTCAGAAACTTAGCTCCAGACATAACAGAAACATAGCAGAACATTGTTTGCATTTCTAGATAGAACAGATAGAGCCATTTATGTGAACAGATAGAACTATATGCTTAAACTGTATGTAAGAACTAACACTACTTTCATATTTTAGAATTGAGCTCTGATAGGTGTAGGATGAATGTTTTAGAACCATTTTTTAGCTGATGGGAGGATTTACGAATAAAAACCCCTGTACTGGGGTGAGAAAAANAACCTAGTTTAAATTTCAGAAACTTAGCTCCAGACATAACAGAAACATAGCAGAACATTGTTTGCATTTCTAGATAGAACAGATAGAGCCATTTATGTGAACAGATAGAACTATATGCTTAAACTGTATGTAAGAACTAACACTACTTTCATATTTTAGAATTGAGCTCTGATAGGTGTAGGATGAATGTTTTAGAACCATTTTTTAGCTGATGGGAGGATTTACGAATAAAAACCCCTGTACTGGGGTGAGAAAAAAAGAATGAAGAAGAAGAAAAAATGAAAGAAGAAGGAGCTGCTGTCACTGCTGCTGCTGCCCGGGACCCTTTGCCAGAAAGCTTTTAATACGGACTTTAAATACTCTGAACTGTTTGCCTTCGAGACTGATGCATTTCTGCAATAAACAACTTTTTAGCAACCAACAACTGCTCTTGCCTCTTTGAAGACCTAGACACAGGTAAAACTCGACAGACCTCAAAAATCAACTTGTTTGAAACCCTTGCTATGGGCAGGGATACCTTCCTCTAGCCCAGGTAACTCAGAGCCCCATAAAGCCTAGTCTTGAACATCACCAGAAATGGGGAATCCACAGCTTCTCCACCAGAAGTGGGGACTCCACTGGGTCAATCTGTCCCAGTGCCTCAGCACCCTCACAGTAAAGAATTTCTTCTTAATATCTAATAAAAAAAAGTCCTCCTTCAGTTTCAGACCATTCATCTAAAACAACGTAAGCTCACCTCTATAAGCTAAGGGTCCCATTTGTGTTGTGGAACATTATCAAGTCAATAATCGAAATCTCTACTGATTAGTGCACTCAGTAGAACTGTAAAAATATTTCAGAAGCAAATACAGTTCAAGAAGAGAGTTGAAAGATGTTAAAAAATCCAAAGTGTCAAAAGAACTACTCAGTCTAGGAAATAAACTTTGCCAACACAGCTTACTTTACGCAACAGAAGATGTGGAAGCACAAACACAAAAGTGTCTTTAGGAATAATGTTAATTCAACAGAATATTTCAGAATACAAATTTTTAACCTCCTTCAACAGATGAAAGTTGAAGTTGAATGAATGTGCATCCTTCAGAGGTGCATGTTTTTCAAGCTCAATGCCTTGATTAAGTCTTGAGAATGTTAAAAGGATTATTTCTCTGAAAAGAATCATTCATGATTGGAATGTTTGATAGAAAATCCAAGACCAGCCAAGGAACTGCAGTATTTCAAAAACATCTTGAAATCAGCAAAAGTGCCATTTCAATATGACTAGTAAAAACTGAAATATTTAGAGATGGCGTCTTGAGCCTCATTCAGTTTTCAGACAGAAAAAGTGCTTCCTCACATATACTACACAGAACCTATGTTAAAAGGAAAACTAATATTTAATACAATAGAGATACAAGGGATTTATGGCACTTTTTATGAATACTCTAAAGACAAGCATCTAAACAAACCCCATCAGGCAATTTCTGAGTTCACGTAGCAATCTTTCCTTCACTATTGGTTATGTCTGTTCATCTTTGGCTCATGTTTTTTTACCATTACTACAACTGAAAATAAAACACTAAAAGGAATGAAACTCTAAATAAGAGTGACAATTTGTTACTGCTGCCTTATATATTTAAGAAATACAGCAAAAATTCCATTCCCTGTCATTAGAAAATTTACCGTATACCATGGTAGTTTCTTTTCTCTTACAGATCTTACAGCAAATTAGGAGATTTTTTTAGTAGAAACATTGCGGCTCAATCAGTGCTACTGGCCATAAACCAAGAAATAATTTGTTCTTTTGAAAGTCAGGCTAGATAAATGGAGCATTCACTTCAATTTTTACATCTGTTTCCTATCCTAAACATGGCATAATCTTCCTTTTTACAGTGATACCATTTTCTACAAAGTCAGGATGCACCTGCTACAGTGAAAATAACCACTACTGAATGATATTTTAAATGATCCTAATCAAAGAAATATATTTTTTTAAATCACATGGAATTCAATAACTCCTTCCTCTTCAGCCATATATTCCAGGATCATCTGTTTAATGTGGAACTATTCCACATGTTAGAAAGAAGGTCATAAATCTGTATCCATTACACACATGAGTATGCTCTTGATGCATTTCACTGAGCAGCCAGACTGTTGACAATAGCTAAAAATAAACCTTTGTGCAAATCTCTGTGTGGTCATGTTTGGAATTTTTAGGGATGTATTCTTTTCTTCAGTTATATCCATGTATAATCAATTTTTTAGTAAAAAGCCTTTGAATAGAAACAGACTGCCTAGAGTTCAGTTTCAGAAGAGTACTACAGCTGTTCCATAAACCCCTATGTAGCTAACTTGTGTATAAACATTCTGCAAGTCACTCAGATATTCTATTGAATATTCAGTAAATAAAAGAAGTTGGCACAATGTTTATACCATCAGATCTCTGGTAATTAATTCATCTCTTCATTTTTACAGATTGTGAGGAGGATCTTATATTTTGACCTAGATCACAGAGCTAAACTGGAGCAACAAGTGTATGGCGCAGTTCTAACTGAAGATATCCCACTACATTTTAGCAATTGTTAGACACATTGACAAGCCCATATTTTATGCTCTTTATCTTCTCAAATTGAAGTAAATTTGAAATATTTTCAAATTAAACAGCTTTCCTTAATCTAAAGGTTTTGTCATTTAAATTTTTGAGTAGCAAAAATACATCCTAAACAGCCAAATCACTGGCAATAACAAATCCAGAGCCTGAGTTCTTCAAGTTCATGGGAATCATTTTCATAATTTTGCCAAAATAGCCAGGTACATTTCCTAAATTATATCAGGAATATTAGGAATTTTTGTGTTTGGGTTTTATTTTTTTTTAATTCCAAGGGTGAAAGTGGACATTATACAATGTTCAGATACAAGTCAAAAATTTTATATACGTGCCCGTGTATCAATTCAGAGTAATATGAACCTGAAATGTTCCCTGTGACATGAAAGTAAAAGAATTGCTGGGCCAATGGCAAGTCACATGATGACTCTGATACACCAAGCAGAGAAGCTTTTTTCAGGACTTAGCACAGGACCTGAACAGGACAAAAGTGGTACAGACCATTAGGGAAAGAGTTCAAAAGAAAATTTAAGCTGTCCTCAAATGGCACGTCTTTCTACCAGCAATGTGAAGCTCTCTGACTGCTATTTTGTAAACCTAATTGAGTAACAATTGTTGAATATAAAAGTCAGTGAAAATTACTAATTTTTCATTTAAAAAATTCAATTAACAGGGTTGTTCTTTGTATTCAAGGAGCACTGTGGCTGACCATCTCCTATTTGTCACATGAATTATTCAGTACATACCAGCAAAATTTGTAAAGTGATTTATTTATGAAAGAACTTATTTGGTATTCAGCCAACACTCTGTCTCATGCTTGTTTGTAATGTCTGAACTGGAAAGTGTTCAATATCTGGGAAACAAACTGCTGCCTTATTTTACACCATGTTTCTTCTTGATTTTCTGATGACCATAGTTCCCATGGACTCAAATTTCAATCCAACCACAAGAAGCATCCATGAGACTATGGCAGAGGTTACTTTGTGTTTAGAGGATAAAATTCTAAAACAATAGAATCCCTTCAGAATGTTCTCTTCTCAAATGCTATTGAGAACTGTGCCAAAAAGTTACATAAAAAAATTAATTATCATCTGTAGATTTTTTTTGTGCCAAATTTGAAGATTAAATTCAATCATTAAAGAAAAGAAAAAAATCTCTACCAGTTTCAGCCTTGCATTTAGAGCTATTGCGCCTTGTACCCAAACTGTAGGGCTACTATTAAAACAGAGAATTTGCAAAAACATATTAATTAAATAGCGCCAAAAAGAGCTCAGGGAAATATGCAAATTAATTTGCATATTTCCCTGGTGTTCAAGGGGTTAATTAAAGTGCCTTAAAATATTTTTATGATGGCATTCAGCCGTGATGTGATCAGTTACTGATTTTTCACTTAGTTCTATTAACTTGGGCTTTGATTATATGAATGGAAAAAAGAGAAAAATACTACCACAGAAACTGAAAATGCCACAAATGATATTTTTATCCCAGATAAGCTTTCATCCTTAGCTGTATTTTCACGTACTTTGGCTACTTGAGTTTTTGAAGCTCTGGGTCTCTCCAAAAAGAGAAATATCAAAACAACAGGAGAAAAAAATTACTTGAAATTGCTGGCTACATTATAAAATAAAATTAATCAACTAGTTCAGTGATAATGCAGTTTTTGAAAAAGCTTTGCAAACACATCATAATAGCTGGAGGGATAGTGGTCTGTTTTCCTGCTGAATAGTCATTTGTAAATTCTGATTTTACAATAATTATACAGAAGTGTAGGATTATTCTTCTCCTAGTTCAAGCCGCTGCATGAATAACCAGGCAGAAGTGAAAATTTATCTTGTAGGAGACCAAAATTTAAACAAATTACAAATCTCCATCTAAGTACTAATTATATAAGAAGAGCATTGTTAGCTGCACATAAATGAAAACAGAGTGGATAATTTGAGTAGTACATTTCTGCAAACTTCATATTCTTCAATTTTTTTTTGTTGGAAAAAGTCATGTCAGATAAAGGCAAGCACTACAGGGAGAGAAAGCAAAGGAAAAAAAAAATCCAACCAAAACCAACAACAACAAAAAAATTAACAAACCCAAGCACAAACAAAACCAAACCTCATCTAATTTACAACTATTTAAGAAAAAAAGGAAAACAAATCAAAGCCCATATAAGGCCAGTCTGTCATTTTCCATTGCGCTGTCAGATACAACAAACTCCATACGAAACAATGTTTATTCAGCCACATAATGTAACTCATTTAATTTCCCCACTTTTCAACCAGTCCTATGGTTGAAGGGGCCAGCTTCCCAAAAGCACTGAAAGTCTTTGCTTGTAGACTGTGATCCTGCACAAAACATGTACTGTTAAACTTCTACTCATAATAGAGAGTTACTATAGTAACTTCTACTCATAAACAGAATATTAAAAAGGAGCAAGGGTTTACAGGCTCCTCTCACCTAGCTAGCCCTGGCTTCTCAAATTTCACATGGCCATGCCATTTCATACCAGAATGAACATATATTATGTGAAGTCTCTACTTCGTGAGGCCCATTCTCAACTGAAAGCAGAAAATATTCTTCCCACCATACGTGAAGTCCACACTTATAGTCATAGGGTTTGTGGATAGTATTTATTTCCTTCAAAAGAAAAACCATCCTGGGCACATTCTTTTGTTGGACCAGCAAGAAAACCCTGGGGAAAAGTGCTCTTGAAAGCAGAAAGCATCTGGAAAATTTATAAAACTGATTCTCACATACTACTCAGCTCTCACAGGACCCTCCTGGAGTACTGAATCCATTTCTGGGGCCCCAGCATGACAAGGATGTGGACCTTTTGGAGTGACTCCAGAGGAGGGTCACAAAGATGATCCAAGGCCTGAAGAATCTCTCATATGAAAAACAGAGAGTGACAGAGCTGTGGCTGTTCAGCCTGGAGAAGAGAAGGCTACAGGGAGTCATTATAGCACCTTCCAGGACTTAAAGAGCTCCTATAAGAGAGCTGGAGAGGAGTTTTTTGCAAGAGTATGTAGGGATAGGAGAAGGGGGAATGGCTTTAAACTGAAAGAGTGTGGAACTACATTGGTTATTAGGAAGAAATTCTTTACTGTGAAGATGGTGAGGTACCAGAACAGGTTTCCAGGAGAAGCTGATGATGTCCCATTCCTGGAAGTGTTCAGTGCTAGGTTGGATGGAGCCCTGGGCAACCTGGTCCAGTGAAAGACATTGCTGCTCACAGCAGGGGGTTGAAATAAGATTCTCTCTAGTGTCCCTTCTACCACAAACTATTCTATGATTTTGATATTATTTTGGTATTATTTTGATATTAGATCTTTCAGTCAAAAATTCTGTGAAATGTGGAAAGTAACTATCTGCCTCTTAAACCTCTGCATGAAATGAAACTTGAAGAAGAGTTTTGGAAAAGTGCAGAATGTTAAAAGTGGGTATGTAGAGCCTGACTGCAAAAATGGGAAAAAAAATTAACTGAGAGAAGTTTCACAAAAGCATGAAGATAAATTGTTCATAAAAATTAGTGATTAAGACTATTTAGTGACAAAGTGCAGCTGTAGGACTGAAATTCAGATACAGGCTTCATCATCTGTATTGAATTCAGGCACAGGCTTTAATATTCTGATATAAAAGTCATGTTGCAGTTTGTCTATAGATAAGAACAAGTTATAGCTAGAATACAGTCCTGTTTGTCAGCTGAGGTAGCACAGGTAGCCCAGCATGATCTTCATTCAGCCACTGAAAGCTATGCTAATTTATGGCAAATAGGTTCTAGAATGCAAATGTACCTACGTTCATAAAAGCTTGAGTTGTGCGTTTCAGACAAGAGAACAGCAAGAGTTAAATGAAAGAAGATGCTGTTTCTGAAAAGGGAAACTCTGGGAATGTGAAGGAGAAAGTCAGCACTTGTGTTAGGCAGAAACTTCATCCACAAGTGAATTTCTAGTGACTCTTCAAATAAAATTTGAAAACTCTTTGAGTCACTCTTAACAGCATGTAAAACTTTCACTTTAGATGGCTGGTAAGGTGGAAAAGACATAACAATAAAATTACTTTGAAGAAATATTGGAAAAGAGACAGTCTTAGTCTAGATTACCCTTGAATCAGATTATTTCTTCAGGCATTAGCTTCTGAAACTTTTAATAAAGAAGAGGAGATAATGGGGAACACAATGTGTATTTTTTCCAAACAGAGTTTAGAATCTATCTCAAAATTATCAGCCTAATAAATAGAAAAGTCATCTTATGCTATTTTCAAACTATGGGACTAGTCAATTCCCAGTAGAATTTCATAGCAGCTCCCATCTGCACAATGATCTACCACATATTGTTACTACTAGAAGTAGCAAGTGTTACAAAATGAATATAGATGAGTGATAATGAATAAATTATAATCTAAAATTTTAAAATTTTAAATCCTTTGAAAAGGCAGATCCACATGGCAAGAATTTGTAGTTCATGTAATTGGTCACGATCAACACTGTTCTGGCAAGAATTGCTTCTCCTGAAGTTTTACACTTTTTTTTCTCCCTACATAAGACTTTAAAGAAAGAAAACCCTATTTTGAGACTATCTGAAGTAGAAGACAAATATTCCTACAACTTCAAGTGTATAGACACACAATCAGAAAGAGCACAGTAGAAGACAATAGCTTTTGTGGTCTTCTGCTACCAGATGACAGATAGATATACTTGAAATAAAATTTAAAATTTCTTACAGTCATTGACCATCCTTTATGTGGCTCCTTCAATCTGATGAGGTGTTCTGACCTACAGCTGAGAGATGTTATGCATTATGCAGTGAGAGTTCTAAAATTTTATGGGTATTTACCAAAAAAAGATTAATGTTCCTTCAGTTAACCCCCTTTGATACTTTTACTATAGTACATTCTCACTATACATTCAGATTATATTACAGGCTGATATTCAAAATCAGTTTTCTTAATCCTGCAAGAATTCCTATTTATACAACACAATAAAAAACCAAAACAAACAAACAAACAAACAAAACCCCACCAAAAAAACACAAAATACCCAAAAAACAAACAAACAAAAAAACCCCACAAAAACCCACCAAACCAAAACAACAAAAAACCCCACCAGTGTAATTAGAAATAAACTGAGATTTTTCTCTGCCACGCTGTGTTTTGTGTGCATCAAACTTACCATGGTTTTAGGCCCACAGATCCATAAAAAAATTTCACCTTTCCATCTTCTAAACTAACCTGCTTTGTTTACAGTCTGTCATCAGTTTCCAGAGCAATTACAGTTTTAGGTTCTTGTATGACACTGTTCAATGTTGTGTCAAAACTCTCAGGGGTGGGCCCACTCTGAGAGCAGATTGTCCTTAAGAACACAGAAGTAGGGTATGCTCACCAGTAACAATTATGTAACTGCAAGGAAAATCACAACAGAAGTAAATAAATATTTGAATCTCAAGACAATATGCTTCATACAGCATATGCTATCTTGCATATTTTACCAGATTTCACAGCTGTTGACTGCCCAGAAGAGGCAGTTGGCAGACTCACTTCATGACACCACTACCTCATCAACAAATTGCAAGGAGCCAATTTAATTTTGATTTCTGTCTCAATGTTGTTTGTCAGAGGCATGTGGGGTTGCACATGTGCCACTTGCAGGAGGCAACTGGGAGAGGATGAGGGAGAAGCCTGGTCTCAGGGGAGGCTTTGCCTGGCAGCCTTTTCACGTCTCACACGGCACACGCAGTCGGCAGGAGACCACCAAGAGCACAGCACCCTCTGGAAAGCCTCTCCTATGGCATGGCAAAAGGCCCCCACCCAGGGACTGCAGTGGGACACTGGGCTGGGCCAGTGGTCTGCTGTCAGCAGGCAGACCCTGGGAGCGGTGAGGGGGTATAAAAGGAGCTGCACCACAAGCTCTAGAGGCTTTTGAGACTTGCTTTTTGGCTTTGTGCTTTTTACTTTTGGAGCTTGGTGATTGGGATGTCTTGAGGGCTGTCTTTTGGGGCTTTTGGAGGCTTGTCTTTTGGCCTGCGGTTTTTTTGGGTCTTGTGCTTTTTGCCTTGGCCTCAGCCTGGCTTTTGACTCTCCTGCCCTTGCTGGCTCTTGTCTCCTGCTCTGTTCCTCTTCTATTTCCTTCCTTATTTTCTTTTATTTTTTAGCCCTCTTTGTTTTGGGCAACTCCTCTTTATTTTTCATTACCAACAAATGGTTCTTGGATACAGTGTTTGTGTCATTTAACTTAATTTCNCAGAATGTTGTCTCTTTTGACTTAATTTCGTCGTAGACCATCTGTTTTAAAAGAAATCCATGCAGTTCCCCATAGTGTTTTGTTCCACAGCACAAACTGACAAAACAAAATGACAAAAAAGAAAAGTAAAAAAAAAAATTATATTTCCACATGAAGAAGTGAGGAAACAATGACTTAAGGGATAGGATATGAAAAGTTCCTCAAAGTAAACCTCCATGCACACATTTTCCCATAGTGGCCTTGACACACAAAGGATCTGTGACTGATTTTGCCATCCCTTCTGTTTAAGTAGAAGAGAAATTAGAGATAGAGGGTGGAAGGATGGGGAAAAAAAAAAGTGGAGTAACATGATTTGAAGCATTTTATTTTGGCAAAATATTATTTTTAACATATTCAGGACTAAAAATCTGCAAGTAATGTTAACTTCATATCCTTATTTCATAAGCTAATTTAGTATTAAAATTCCAAAGCCTTCAGGGGAAGCCGTGTGAGGAGTGGCTGAGGGCACTTGGTCTGTTCAGCCTGGAGGAGACAGAGGACAGACCTCACTGCAGTTACAGCTTCCTCATGGGGGAAGAGGAGGGACAGGCACTGATCTCTCCTCTGTGGTGACCAGCGACAGGACCTGAGGGAATAAAGTTGTGTCAATGGGGGTTTTGGTAGGATATTAGGAAGAGGTTCTTCTGCCAGAGAGTGGCCGGGCGCTAGAAAGGGGTCCTTGGGGAAGCAGTCACAGGATCAGCCTGACAGAGTTCAGGAACTCTTTGACAATATTCTCACACATGGTGTGACTCTTGGGGATGGTGCGGTGCTGTAAGCTGGGCACAATGGTCCTTGGGTCTCTCCTAACCCAACAGATTCTGTGATTCTGTGAGTACTCGACTATTAGATTTCTCATCCTTTTGTGTAGGACCTTGGATCCAGTTTCTTAAGCTACAGCATCAGTGACACTCATCCTGTGTCTTAACATCTTCCCTAGCTGGCCTAGAAAACATAACCACTGCACTGGACACATTACAGCTTTTGACACAAGATGCTAGGTTTGCAGAGCTCATGAAAATTTGTGTGTTAAGGCTTGTTTCAGATTGAAGACTTTTTAAAATTCCCTTCGTTTTGAGAAAACAGCAAGCAAGGACTAGATGCAATGTTCACAAATATAGTTCACCTTGTTTTTTTACTGTTCCTAGGTGAGTCTTGTACTTAACATTTGAGAGGCACACTGTTACACTGCAGCAACTTACCAAAGGGTAGCACCCAGTCTGTCTTATTGCATCAAAAATTAATATTAAGGAACTCCAGTAGAGACAGCAGTAGTTACTGGCCTTACTAGAAACTGAGTGTTTTGAGACACTCAGTGAATTACTTTTTGTGTGAGACATGTCCTCTCCATTACCTGAAATTCATAGCAAAATATCAGGAATGTTCAATACAGAGATCAATAGTAAATCCAAGTCTTTCACAAGACGAAGAAGATTCAATTTAACTTCACTATCCCTTTCTTCCCAACACATATATTTCTTAAATCAAATTAGTATACATTCCATGACTAAACATTTTAAGATTCTTGTGTTCTTCTGTTATCTGCTTATACTTCCTTAATCAGCCTTTTTTTTTCTTTATCAACTTACACCATTCTCTTGTTCATTTCTTGTGATGTTCTTTGAAGCAGTTTTCTTCCTTCAGAAACTCTTCCTATAGCACTTCTGTTTCACTCACATACTGATTTCAAAGGAAACCGAGTAGTTTACAGAATTTACGGCAATTATCATTCTGTTGAAATAGAATAATCAATCTGTTGGCGCAGGAGAAAATCCATAAAAAATTATTTGAAACTTTTTTTTTAAAAAAAAAAAAGAAGGAAGAAAGAAGAAAAGGAGAGACATTACTTTTACTGAATCTTTTTCTTAACATTTTTTCAAGGATTCAATTTAAAAATTACATCTTATTTCATGAAGAAGTCAACCTTTATAAACTAACTGACAGTTCTGGCAGATAGCATATTTTTATTAGACTTTTAACGTTGCATTCGTTACACCAGATAAAGCAATATACAATACTTCCAGGTTTCTTTTTGACCTGATAAAATTTGTGACTTCTGTAACATCACTGTAATCTCTCATCTCATATTGCGTTCTAGTTGGACATGTTTTACTTCTTCTATTATGCAAGAAAATCTATTGGTGACAAAGCGAGTTGAAGGCAAAATAAGAGTATATGCAGTGAGAACCTCCAGTACGGATAGTAGAGATTTTTTTTTCTTAGGCTTATAAGGGTAAATCAACAGCTGCATGTCACATAGAAATACAGAGAAAATTTCATCCCAGGAACAATATGGAGGGATTAGCTGGGAGGCAGTCAATTTATACAACCTTTGTGACGTCAGGAGCTTTATAGCATGTGACTGTTCCTCTTATTTCTGTAGGCCTCCTATAGGAAGTTTGAGGAGAGATTCTGTATAGAGAAGAGTCTTTATATTTGAAATATTGGATGAAATATGAAATAACCTCCTGTCGCACTGGGAATTTCTATTTAATGTCTCCCTGATCTTGTTCTTTCTGTATATGAAAACCTTGAAGCTCAGTAAATAAATTCAATGTATTCTTCTACAGGAAAAAGGTATAAGCATTTTTTTTTTTCTCCTTAGGTTCTCATCTCTCAGTAACCCAGTAAATGCCAGCTTATTCCTGGGAGGGCTTCACTGACATCAGCTATTATCAGTTGTGCCACTGGATCATCAACCAATAGCCTTATGTTTCCGTGCATTTCAGTCACATCAGAAGCTCTATAAAAATGTCCTGTATTCAAGAAAAAAAGAAATAAAAAAGTCACAGAAGTATTGTAAAAAGAGGGCCAAGTCTAGTTCTATCCACTTAAGTCAGAATGCCATTTATGTGTGTTTGAGTACTGAAATGATATCTTAATGTTCACTTACTTTGAAAATAAGACTCCATTAGAGTCATGCTACTTAACTTCACATAAAAAAATAAGCTTGCTTAAGTTTTGTATTTATTTCTTGAATGTGTGTCCAAAAAATTTTATTCACTGACAGCCTCATCTCAGTGGTACTAATGGAAAATTCAAAAAGACATATTCCAGAGTTACAGCCTTTCATAAAAGTCTAGTTCAGAAACTAATGAAAAATTTCTTATTTAATCACCTGCATATCACAAGTCATTATATTTTTACCCATGTTAGACTCAATAAGTTTGTGAAGATGAAATCATTCCTCAGAAGATAACCTATTAGCAGAATTTCTATGCTCAGAAACTGGTGAAGTCAGAGGTACGGCTGTGCATGCATTTGGCATTACAAAAGGCCTTAGAAAACCATGTTTTTCCAAGTCAGTCTGGTTGAACGTTTTTTTGAACATGAAATTTCCACATCATTTTGACCTTTGACACCTGGAAAAGGCCTACTAAGATGACTATGGGAAGACTGTCTTTACCATCTAAGTGTATGAGCCTTAGGTTTCTTATTTCTTTTAGTTTCTTATACGTGTTGGCAAATACCAATGTGTTCCAAAGCAAAGACTGGAGAGAAAAAGAGAGAGAGAAAGATAGAGAGAATGGTAAGTAAGAAAAGATGTATTAAATTATACATTTGGCTCCCAACAGCATGCTTAGACATGTCCTCACCTGACCTTTACCTGGAGTATTTGATTTTGCAGATGTTCAACTAGAGTTTCTTGAAAACTCTATTTTACCTAGAATATGAAAAAGGCATAAAACCAGAGGGCTAAGTCTGATAAGGATTTAGGTTAGTGCCAACAGAAAGAATTGTGATATTTCTTCTCCATGCAAAGTAATGATAGGGTAATGGAATATAGTCCAAAACCAGCACTTGGACCCATGCTTGCTTTCTCATGTATTTACCTATATAGTGTCATTTACTTCCTTATAGATTCCTTTGCCATTATATATCTTAAATTAAGTCTTTAGTTCTGGATTAATCTGCAGAAGACTTCATAAATAAACAACTGAGTTTTATATGGGTTTTATATGCACCCAGACAATTTTATTTTGTCTGAAAAAAATCTCATCATTCAATGTGTAATATAAAAATTCATAACAGTTTTCCACATAACACATTGCTAACCCGCAGACATTAAAAACTAAACATGCTTCAATGAATAATATGATCAAACACATAATTTAACTTCAAATGCAACTGACAATGGGCAAAACAAAATTGACAATGCAAGACAAATATGCATAATATATCTTATGCATTTTATCCAGAGTTATTCTCATCATTCTAAATAAAAGCAAAATAATCTGCTAAGAACAAAATCAACTGATGCCTGAAGAAGCACTAAATTAAAATCTAAAATAGCAGTTTCCTGCCCCAACTACCACTGAGTAATGAAAATCTCAGTGTGCATCAGTAAGGAAAAGAGTAGCACACGCTACCTTTCACATATTGATTATTACACATCTGATCCTGCATTTCCTATTTGGTTCTTTGTTAGTCTTTGACTGGCAAGTATTCCTACCAGAGCTCCTACCCTCAAACCCACACTCCATTGTTTGGCCTAAAAAGTATAACCTTAAAGGGCAGAGCCAGAAAAGGCTACAGATTTTCGTCTATGTAATTACCTGAAATAAAGGCTCTACTCAAAAAACTATCCAGATTTCTTCCTAATATAGAAAAACTACGAGCCCAAAAGTCAACACTGGCTAACGGTGATCATACAGAACCAAATGCATCGAGGTTTTAGGGTTCAAAGGTTAACAAGATTAAAAAGCTGAAATAAAAGAATACAGCCGCAAACCACTGTTTCTAATATATTATTGTGAATAAGCCTAAGTGAAACAAAATTATTTAAAATAACCAAGAAAATAAAATAGGTGTTGATATATTTAAGCTGTTTAACTTCAGGGTCTTATTGATGAGAAAGAAACAGTTCATATCTTCATTTATTTTCTCTTTGATGGGGGCAGAAATTTGAATTTGCATATTCACAGGGGAAAGAGAAAGGTAGAGATTTTAAATAGGTAGAAATTAATATAAAGGCATGGAAAATTATGCTTCTCTGGGTAACCAAAAATTATGTTAAATCTCTGTTTTAACAAAATTACATCACTTCAAATTCTGTCACATATGGGAAGTCATAGTAGTCTGAATTAAAATGCCACACAAAATATTTTAACATAATACCTTACACAGTCACCTTTCACATCTTCAAGGATAGTACATCAAACACATCATGATTAAAAGGCAATTCCAGGTATCAAGACATTTGCATTTCACCATGGAATCTGTAATTCAAATACAATAACAAAGAGTTTTAATTTTTAATCAGCAGACTCTATGACACACCTAGATATTTACAATGCCTTCATTCCAGAACAGCAACCACAAAATACCATCGTAATACATGGAACGAAATGCAAAAAAGAAAAAAAAAGAAATCCAAAGAAAAATGTTTTCAATATTTCACAGAAATTTTCTTTAATGTATGCAACACAATTATTTATATAAAGGCATAGAAGAATGATTACCTAACTATAGTTATTGAACTTGTCGCTACTCAAATGAGGAAACAATGTTAAAGGTCAAGGAAGGGACACATATCTGAGGAAATAAACCTTTTCTGTCTTTGTGTGCATTGACAGGGAACTTGCCACAATTCCAGAAAAAGAGATCATACATTTATCTGCTGTGCACTCTTTCCACAGGCCGCCATTTCAAAGACATTTAACACTTCACACCACAAGGTGGTTACAAAAAGATACAGCAGATTTTTGATGGCACGGAGGGCAACAGGGTCCAGACAAATGTTTTCATTTGGAGAAAGGAATCCTTTTCTCACAAGCAACAACTATGAAGTGAAGGAAACTGTTGAAAATGCTTTAGAGGACATCTATTTATCAAAAGACAGGGGCAAAAATACATACAGCCTTTAAAAAAATAACTTCACAATTATGTAGGTAGCTTATCCCGCAGAGCTGGATAAAAAATCCAGCAGCTGGCCAACTCTGCTCTTTAAATAAAGTATGAGGCTGACATGGTAACAAACCTGGGGTTGCACTCAGCTTTTTTTAAACCAACAGAGCAACAGTACAAACAGAAAATAAACAAGTACAAATAGGAAAAAAATGAGAACAGTAGAAAAGAAGCAGTAGAAAATTGTGAGAAACCAATAGTCAGAATTGCAAGTGCAGGCTTGCAAATACTGGAGTGAAAGCAGATTTTTCCCCAAGAGTCATGCATCTGTGGTTTTTGATCTTTCAACTGTCCTTCAGGTTATTGTGCTCATAACTAGATGACATAAGTTATGCTCAATATCTGTTATGAAACCAGGTGAAAAGGGTTAACTATTTGAGGAATGTAACCTGAGTTAGACTATGTTGACCATTCACATCATCTAATCTCAAAATTAATCCATTAAGTAGTCTGGATTTGCTAAACTATGAGATACAATTCCTTTAAGGACTTCAGGTCATCTTAATCATCTAAACTATGTAAACAGGAGAGATGGTAGGGTTTTAGAAAACATTTGATGCATAGATTGTTGAAGGATAAACTAGCATCTGAAAGTCCTACTGATTTCAACGAAAAATATCTGTCCTTGAAGTCCTTTAAGAAACTCTCAAAATCCTGAAGGCAGTTTACATTTCCTTTTTTCATTTAAAGTAATAATATCAAAGACTCCCATATCTGTAATTTTTATTCTTAATCCAAAATATTTCAAATCAGTCCAGAGCCCACAGCTGTGGATAAACTGAAGCCATTCTAATTATGTGTCCTATCTCAAATAGGAATTATAATGGAAGTAACACCTTTTCCCCACTTTTTTACAGCTTTAAAGCTTTGTTTATTGACCAAAAGGGAGCAACCATTACATTTAATTCAGATATATTTTAAAAATGCTAGGAAACACATAGTAGAAAATTTCTTCATACCTGTCAGATATCAGGTAGCAACCAGGCAGGTAGGGTACCACTTGGCAAGGTCTAAGCTTTGGAGATAATTTTGATGTTTACATGTTCCAAAATACACATGGCTTCTGCCCTCTGAAAATAAATTCACAGGGAAAAAAAAAATCACACAAATACAATACACTACTCCAGATTTCTTTTAGTCCTAACAAGCAGTGTGAAATACTCACCATGAAGAGATCAAACTGTCTGGTAGGATTTACCTGTTAGGGATTAGAAATGGCTACAGTGGGATATTTGAATATATTTGTTCAGTATTCTTTGCATTGCTTCTTACTGTCTTGTTACATCAGACCAAACATGGGATTGCTCTAACAGAATTTGGCAGCATGCAGCTAACACACTGCAAAAAAAGGAGAGTAAATAAAGCCCCTGATGTTTTCCTGCCCATCTCCCTCTCAGTCTTTCATATGTAAATCAGAAACTCAAAGCTTGTCAAGTAAAACCACCCACCCCAAATAAAAATCAAAATTTCAGGTACCATGATTCTCACAACTGTCACTCAAAAAAAAAACCCAAACAAAAAGTATTTATTCTTCACAAAAACTCAAAGAAATCTTAATAGAGACTCTATCATATAACAATTGTTGGACATAAAAGATTGATTCAAAAACATTGTGAGTATATGTTATGCTACACTATTAAACTAACAAAGTCATACTTTTCCTTCTTCATAGGCTCTTTCCTCATTTAGTGTACAAAATGGATCATTCTCATTTAGCGATCAGTTATTTGATATGCTATTCTTTCTTCATCATTAATTGGATTGCCCTGGGCCCTAGATACCACATATTATTCCAGTGCTGTTCTGGTGACAAAGCTATTAATTTCCTCATGTGACTT
>VXBQ01004654.1:0-23327 GCA_013400175.1 Phainopepla nitens
GGAGAAGAGAAGGCTCAGGCATGGGGTAAACTCACTTCAGACTTCCACAATCTGAAAGCGATTGAGAGAAGAGGCAGTCTGTTTCTTCCCAGGAGCGCACAATGAAAGGTAAGAAGGCAATAATAATAAATTGCACCAAGGTATAACTTGTTGGGCAAAAGGAAGAAACTTCCCAGGAGGATGTCCATCACTTGCTGCTAGAGCTATGCATGGGAGTTAGGGGATTTTTAAAGTTTTGAATTTCAGAACTCATTGGGAAATCCAGCAAGGCTAGAAACACCTTTAACTGCAGATTTCATCTTCAAATCACTCATTTTTTAGCAATGCACTGCAACAACTCCTCCTCCAAATCATGTTTTGAAGGACAAGCCCAGTCTGAAGCTTTGACGTTAAAAGTGATCCACTTTTGATTTCCTAGACTTAAAGCTCTGCTAGTTTTTTCCCAATGTAGATAGAAAAACCCGAGATCAATGACCAGAATTATCAGAAAAAATTTTATCAGCTTATGGATATGATCCTCTGGATTACTTTCATCATTATTTAGTGCTGTTCTTGAGATATTTTCTTTTTGAGTTATTTTAGACTGAAAAGTTTTGGTGAAGTTTTTCTGTAATAAGCAATTACCTTTAGAAGAGAATTACATATTATTATTCTAGAAAAGAATATTTATGATTAATTACTGAACTGGTAGCTACCATTTCTTTCATCTCATTGAATAGTGCAAGAGTCAAGATCATTAAATTAAACATTAGACCTTTTCACTAAGGTTCTGGTGTTATCACTGTAGTATCACAGTATTATCACAGCTATCAGCTACTTAAGACTTTTGACTAGACTGTTAAAAACCAATATAAATAGCACATTGTAGCAGCTAATTTGTGTCTATCACACCTCTTTGAACCAGCAGTTATTCAGATGGACTGAACTGAAGTCTGTCTGGCAATCACTTGTGACATTTTCAGTGTTACAGAAAAGAGGTAACATTGTGTCCACATACTTCACATTAAGACATTACAACTTTGATAGGGCTCTGTTCCATGACATATTAACTACTCATAGCTGTTTTCCTTTCCCCATTTAGTATTTTTCTGACACTCTAATACGTTCCTTATTATCAGAAAATCAGATGCACGGCAACAGGATATTGAAATTTTGTCTGATAATTGTCTAGAATCACATTTTTTTGTGATTAGATGCTTCACTTACTGTCAAGACTTTTTACTCAATTGTTTGCGATTCACTTCATATCTATTAGATTCTTCACTATCTTCACTTCTTCACTATCAGATTTTTTAAAAGTAACTTAAATATAGGTATTTGCTAACAAAGCTGCAGTAAGTGTTAATGAAACAACTAACTGCTAAATAGATTATGTCAAATTTCCTTCTTTTTTGTTAACAAATGTCAAGTCTTCTCTGATGCAACATTCATAACTCTATTATGATTAGAATAATATTCTAGGCAAGGGGCAACATCAAAGATATTGACTGAAACTGGCAAAGTCATGTTTGAGAATTATACTTTTGTGTGTTTACACAATTTTTATAGGTTAATAGCAATAGTTTAAAAAAGTAATATACTTTGAAGACTTTTCCTATGTTAAGTTTTTATTTACCACCTCCAGTGTTCTGCTGGTTTGTAACTCAGATCAATCTTATTTCCTTTTTTAAACATGATACTACGAAATTAATTAAGTTTGCAGATTAATTAACGCACGTTCTATGAGAACATGCATTAACAATAATTTATTTAGTAGTATTATAAGGAGGACTACTTTTATTTCACAGAATTTGCTGATAGTGGATAGCTAAAGAAAAAAGATATCAACCAATCCTTCTTTCAAAATGGTGACATAGTCTGTCACTGGAAAGAATACCAAACTAATTGAGGTGTGCTTGAGTATAGTTTTCTAGCAGTTAAAGTAATGAGGGTAAGAAAGATAAATTTTTAAAGGACTTCATTGTGGCAAGATATTCCTGCTCCTGTGAGAAGCCTATGTGAATGTATATCACATAGATGCTCCTGTAGACAACAGCTGGACCACTGAAAAATACTGAAATAACCAACAGGAGAATCAGACTGACAGTATTAAAGTGTCGTGGGTGGATCTGGATTGCCAACACAATGTTGAATTATTATGAATAATTATGAATTATTTTTAGGTTGGCGAGCCCATGGCACTTCAGGCCATCAGGGAAGAAGAGATGCTGAATGGTGAACTTAGCCATGCATAGTGTTGCACATGAATGCAAAACACATGCTACAATTAAGCAAGTCAAGCAGTTAAAGCCCCTCTTGCATGGAGAATGATGTCTGAAAATCTGCTGGGCTCGTCAACTCCTGGGTACTGCTCAGTGAGCTGGCCCTGCCTAATCAAAACTTTCATACACTGTAGTAAGGGACACAGTTCCCACAGTGCACTTAAAAAATATATTGAGAAAGCCACTCTGGGTTATTCCTGACTCAGGCAGAGGCAAATGCATTTGTGGAACTGCTTTTACTCAAGGACATGAATGGACTTCATGGGTAATGTAGAAGGATGAGGAAATCCATTGTGTACTCCAAAGGGATTTGGTTTTGCATGAGAATAGCAAACTAATTACATTGTATTCTGTTAATTACTATAAATGGTATATATTATCCTTTTCCACCACTACAGATGAGGGTATCTGCTCACCTCACTTTTGGCCCACATATAAAGAGCTTTACTGTAAAAATCATCCAGATTAATGAAGGATGGACTTGCACAGTGGCGACGGAATCAGAACTGGCTTCTTCATGCAATATTCTAGCACCTTACAAAATTCTTCCTGAAAGACTGCTAAAGCATTTGGAGCCCAAAGTCACTCAGTGGAAGGAACTGACCTTTTAGGACATTTTAGGGCTGACCCATAGACTTACAGAGTGTGTTTTCTTTGTAGTAGCTGGTACTAGACTACTGCGTTTTGGGATTAATATAAGAATAGTGTTGATAATTCACTGATGTTTTATTTATTGCTGATTAATATTTACCCTAAATCAAGGACTTTTCAGCATCCTGTGCTCTGCCTGTGAGTAGAAACACAAGAAGCTGGGTGGCATTGTGGCCAAGGAAACTCACCTGAACTGGACAAAGAGATATTCCATACCACAGGATATCATGCCTAGTATATAAACTGGGAGGAGTTGGCCAGGAGGAGCCAGTCACTGCTAGGGGATGGGCTGGGTGTCAGTCAGCAGCTGGTGAGACCTTGTGTCATCTATCACTTATTTATCTGGGGTTTTATTCCTCTCTCTTTGCTATCTCCCTTGATGATTACTCATTACTTCTTACTAGTATTATGTATTAGTTTATTTCAATTACTAACCTGTTCTTTTCTCAACCCACAGGTCTTTTATTTTTCTGATTCTCCTCTCCACTGGAGTACACTGTACTGGAGTACACTGAGAAGTGAGCTAACAGGTGTGTGGCATCTAGTTATCAGCTAGAGGTAAAACATGTGCTCAGTCATAAAAAGGCAATCTTGTACCGGCCTGTCCAGTAATAAAAAAATTATCTAGCAAAATATTTAAAATAGATTTGTAAACCCACTAATTAATTCTCCTATTGTTGCCTAACTGAAGAACAGAAAACAAATGGTTTAAAAAATATATTTTTCATATGTTTTTGAAATGTTTGGGTTTGTGTTGCAATATTAAAAAAGAAAGTGAAAAAAATTCAAAACTTCTTAAGGCTTTTCAAACATTTTTTTCATGCTTTCCCCTCTTGAATTCTCACATAAAGGAAGCAATAGAAGAATTAGCAGTACACTGAAGCACTCAATATCAGTGAAGCAAGTAATGATGGATTCACTCTCTATGGATGCTGCAGAAGCTGGCAAAAGGACCAATAAAAAAGGAACATTTCTGAACCCTTCTGCTAGTTTATTTTTGTTTGCTGAACTAAGGGAAACCTCCATCATCATTTCAGGCTAAGGCAGAAGAAATTACTTAAATTAAATCAGCTATACTACTCTACTGTTTTATTGATATCATATATACACAAGAAAGACAAATTTAGCAGAAAGTACAGAAATGCAATCTCCCTTCCATTTCTATTAACACCACTACAACAAAACAAATAGTTTTGTTCTGATAAAGAAGTCATCATACTTAAATGCAAGCAGCAACCAGGAGCAACTAATCAGACTCTGGATAGCAGCCAGATTCCTGTAAAAGTACTGCACAAATTATTTCAGCTTTACCTGCACAATATTAATGGTATTAAGCTGTTTTTATCGCTTTAATAATAACAAAGGTAGTGATTTTTCATTTATATATTCTATGGTAATTAATCCAGGGAAAGACACAATAGACAAATTTGCAATATTCAGTATGCATATTCTGATGTCTAGTGTGCTGCACAGTGTGTGCATTCCTCCAGCATGGGTATCTAAATGTTATTAATAAGGCTTGCATACACACACCTATGAAAAAGATAAATGAAATAAACATAAGTAAATAATGAAATAATAATAAATTAAATAAACATAAAAATTACTTTTACAAATATGTTAGACACAACAAGTAAAATGCCATTAACATAGTATGTGTATTGTCCTTAATTTATGATTTGCTTTTTTATGGACACCTTCTGTTCAAGAACACTGTGATACCATTCAGCACTTGATAACTCTGCTCTTGTTATTTTTATTTTTTTTTTCATTATACTTGATTCAAATAAAGACGCTTTCAATTTGCAAGGAAAAACAGGAAACACAAAACAAAAAAAACATTCAGGTTTCCCTTTATTACTTTTTGCTCTGGAGAAAAAGTAGCATATTTCCATTGCTGGAGGAACTTGTATAAAACTTGTTATTGTTTACACAGATTCAGGGTCACTATGTTCCGAGAAGGAAAATTGAAGTGAGTAGCATAATATATTCCAAACAGGACTTGGATTTATCTTCCTAGATGTCAACCATACTGCCAAAAAAAATTATTATCTTCCAGTTTCTTTGTTTGCAAAGTGGAAGCCACATCATCTTCTCGTCATAGTTATGAGTTCTGCTACACAAAAGTGGTACAGTAGAAACTTAATCCACTACAGTCAATTCAGCTCAGTTTAAACACTTATGTTCATTTGAAGGTGACACTGAAGCTCCACCTTGACTGGAATCATGCTAGTAAACTGGAGCTGAAAGTCTCTGTATCCAATAATCTTCCAAGAATATCCAGTGTTACTAGACTTGTCTTAACAAGACATAGAATGTGCTAGTAAAAGAAATAAATTGCCAAATTCATCTGTGAAAATTATCTTTTCTAGTGATAAGGAAGAGAAGCTTTTCTGTCAAGTGCTGAAAGCCAATTCAATATAGCCTGTGATATCTGGAATGGAGGGAGGAGATGAGGGAATACAGTTTAAATTCTTCAGGCTTCATCAAGCAAGCCTTGCCATTTTGTGCTGCATAAGGATCTTGAAATCTCTACAAAATGCGACTTACAAATATTTTGGGAGCTAAAAATTGTTGAAACGCAGCTTTATTCAAAGAAAATTGCTTCTATAATTTAATTTTATAAGATTGAAAATTTATTGCACTCTTTCTAATGGCATACATTGACAATAATTTCTTATCTTTTCCTTGAGATTTCAGTATACATAAATAACACAGACACACCTCACAGCCCATTAAATGCTGTAATTATCTTTCTGTCATTCCTATTAAAATATCCCAGGACCAGGATTGACATTTTTCAAGGTAGATTCAACCCTATATATAAATTATGCAGCAGCTGAGGAACCAAGTTATGTCATAGATGGGACCTCCAGGAAGAATTTGGCTGCACTGGGAGAATTTATCCTGGGATATTTTTGGACCCACGGACTGGCTGTCTGCATTTCCCTTTTTACTCTTTGCTGTGACAGGATCAGTGGATCCACCTGTAACTTCCTTCTAACACACTAAGAGGTCAAAATATTTTTGAAAAAATATGCTGTATATGTCACTCTCTTCTAATATGGGGTTGGTTTTCTTCTTTGTCTTTGAGAACATAGTGGTAACCTTCCCTGAACAAAATAGTGTTTTCATTATAAGCATTTCTGTCTAAAGTCCATTCAGCCCTGTTTCCCTGGTACTATCCCACATACCAAGACCTAGTTGCATTTTCCCCCTGTTCTGTACTGAGGCAGTGTGATCTGAAACAACAGCTGAGATACTTTAGGAATTTATCATTCTCTACTCACCTCCTCTTCGTGCCCATTTGACCTTTCAAGTGCTGTCCCAAGCAGTACCTACCTACCACTTACAGGGTGGGGCAGGGCAGGAATTATCACAAGCTTTAAGAGAAAAGAAAGATGCTCAAGTACAGCCTCTGACACAAAACACCTCTGATGCTTGGTGACTTCAGGCCATTTGAAGGAGACTAAGGGCTAAGATAAACACACCCCATAGCCTCCTACCCACAGTCCCCAAAGCACTCTTTTCTTCAACAGATGAATAGTTAAGGTCACACTTGTGATCCCTATGAAAAAAAAATATATTGTAGACCACCTCTACAGGTTATCTATTATGATATCCTGTGCTATCCTTATATTATCACGGCTGGCTTCAAAGATAGGTCTGGTTGTTCAGGTGGAATTGAGGCACACCATCTTTTTGGGTATCCTCCAGACTCTATGCACAGCTCTTGCAAGTGATGGACCACCCCCACAGGAAGAATTTCTCTCTTTTGCTCAACAAGTTAGCCCTTGGTGCAATTTATTACTGCTGCTTTTTTGATGTTTCACTGGACACTCCTGGGGAGAAACAGTCTACCTCCCCTCTAGACCGTGGTGGTCTGAGGTGTCTTTGCCACATGCCTGAGCCTTCTCTTCTCCAGACCAAACCAGCCCATCTACCTCAGCCTCCTCTTTGAATACCATTTGCTCCAGCTCCTGGCCACAGCAGTGGCCTTTCCTCTACTAGACTCTATTTTGTCTTTATTCCTCTTGCACTTGGAAGGCTTAAAGCAGATCCATAATAAATTCAGAAATTATATTAATGAAATTAATTTCCTATTCTTACCATACATTTATTCTAATGTTATAACAAAACATATTGTCACAAAGTTAAAACAGCTTTTTTTAGAGTAACAGTGAATTCGCAAAAGTTGCAGCAGCAGCTACTAACACTGAAGCACTCTGATCCCAGTAATAGATACAAGAAACCAAACAGCAATGACCCTGACTTACTATATTGCGTTGAACCTAAACTCAAAATATTATGTTATCCTGGGCAATAACTTTGAATCACAATGGGCAAACAATGGTGTGGTGAGTTTAGCACTATTCATTTCTTTCCACCTGTGCTTAAAGAAGCCAGTGCCTATGCCATAAATAAATGGTCATAGATATGAAAAAAGTATGAAAAAGAGGATTAGCTATCAGTTAGATATTAAATAAAAAGTGAAAGACCAGCATGCAAATAAAGAATTATAAAAGTATCTTTGAAAAAGAAATCCTAAAAGCAATTATATTCAAATCCAATTAAAACTAATGTTTTAAGAAATAAAACCTTATTCATCAAAAATTTATTTTAGTCTGCATTCCACAAAATGCAAAATTTCACTGCAGTATCTGTTTGTAAAAGGGGTTTACTGCTTTTATTTGACTTTATATTTATTGATATATCACTTAAACAATCTCAGGATAAATGTGGCACTTAGTGCTGTGGTCTAGTTGACAAGGTCAAAGGACTAACTGGCCAAAAGTTGGACTTGATGACCTAAGAGTTCTTTTCCAACCTAAATTATTCTATTTGATTTGTGAAAGGGGTACTCAAACTCTGGAACCTAATCATAAAACCATAATTCTTGTACACATTGTGTATCCTTTCCTCTTCCTATCTGTTACTCTTATTTATTTTGTTATGCTAAATTACAAACTCTTTAAAACAGTGCTTGCGTGTTTACAGTTGTTCTGCTATGTAAGTAGTGCATATGTCAGATTAGGTACAGAATATGTAGATATTGGTTAATTGTATTATGAATGTTTTTGCATATTAAGCCTATGTTGGTTTGTGTGTTTTTAAAGATTTCTAGTCTAACAATACTATCAAATACTAATAGTGGCATGGAAGAAAATCACTAGGTATTGAAATTACCAAATGTGGCTCAACCACCAACTGTGTCAATGTGCATGGAAAATCACCAAAAAGTGTCACTATGCTGACTGCTGATTATTGGCTGAGTTGAAATCAGAGGCGATAAAGGATAACTGCCAGATTCTGACCTCAGAACAAAGAGAACTCTAAAGTTGTAGAAAATGACACTGACATAAAACTGGAGAGTACAGAATCTTTTCCACTGAGTTTAGGCAAGGATTTGATACAACAAAATAAACTTAACATTCACCATCAAATGTAGGTATCAAGAATGGTCCACAGTAGCATAAATGCTAGACATTTCTACTGTTATGTTTAAGGGGAAGAACTGGAGATTGATACCACACAGCTTTTTCAAAGACCATTAGAATGTACAATATATAGGAAAATATGACTCAGAGCTGCAAATTGTGCTGAATTAGAATACAGGGCCTGAAGAATCAGATGGTAAGGCGTGTGTAAGACTGCTACACTTTGATTTATTGCACATTTTTCCTTTTTTTTAGATTTAATCCTAAAATTGAATACAGTCCTGAAATAGATGCTGCAGCCAGAACAATAGTACTGCTGTGCAAAGCAGTGCAGTGATCCAATGAATATCAGATGCTCCTGTCAAGCAGGAAATATGCGGTTAGAGGAGCAACTGCCACACCGCCCTTTTTGCTCTTCTTAGCAAAATAAGGAGGAAGAGCTTCATGATTACCATAACATATCTCGGCATGGAGCTGTTAATGACAATTTGAGGAAAAAAAAATGGAAAAACAAACAAACAAAAAGAGTATGTCACATATATCATAAAAAAACTATAAAAATGAAGCAAAGCAATTACAATATAATGGCATAATTGACTGCATTTTTATGTCTGTTTATAGAAAACAAAGTTTTCTTTGTTGGCTTTGTTCACCCATAAACCCTTGACTGGTGCATTTCTCCTCCTCAGAGATAGCTTGAAGCAATATCAGTTTGAGCATGGAGAACCAGTCGCTCACCTCTCCTTTGCCTGTCACTTCTGAGTAATTTATAGCCAACTATCACAGCACTCCAATCATAGAATTCACTCCACTATGGGAGTTCCTGCGGTAGTAATCAGCTCATAGTTTTTCACCTGAACAGAACCTTCCAGCTCCTCCTGTTTGTTTCCTGTGCATTCTTTTTTCATATAAAATCTAGTTTAATTCTCCATCCAGACAGTTTATTGCCCAGGACATTCTTGCTCATACTTGGACACTTGAGCTCTATCAGATGAAAACAGGTCCAATTTCTCAAAGGTGTGCAAAGATCACAGAGGCTAAGACTTTGAGCATGACACCAGCTCTTAAGACAGCCATTCACCTGTTCAATCCATCTCCTTTATCTCAAATCCTCTTCTATGGCTGAGAGGGTAGACGAGCACAATAGATAAGGGACTGTTCCAAGGGGCTTAAAGTTTCTTGATATTTCTGGGTCACTTCATTCCGGTATGATCCAATCCTGCTTAGAAAAAACAGTAATGAATTGGCAGCCTCAGCAGCCTTTTTGTTACACCACGGATGCAACCTCTTGGCAGGCAGCAAACCTCTAGAGATACTGTTGGGGTGACAAATGGCCACTTCTTGCTGTGTGCCTCTCAGCAAGGATTCTCCAGTTGCTAGCACCCTATGTATGCTTCTGGTTCTGTGGGTGGGTCGTTGGACAAACTTTGCACAGCTGGCCTTTCCTGGGTCTTGGCCAGTACTCACTCTCTTCATTCTCCAGACTCAGGGAGAAAAAAAATCCCCCTCATTTAGTCAAGAATTACATTAACCCCTTTTTTTTTGATAAATTCTAGTACTACACCAGGAGTAAATCTTATCTCCAAAATGGAACTGAATTTGACTTAGATAAATCATTTACCCATTTGAAATCAATAACTAAGAAATAAGACCAGTAAGACAATTAATAATCTCCCAATTCTCTGCACTGAGAAACAAATCTAAGATCCAGAACTCAAATATGTTTCAGTACAGAATATGCCACTTAATATCCTCCCACTGGGGCCAATGGAAAGAGTTCCATCTCCTTTCAACCTAGTTAGAATTTTAACCCAATACTCATATTAATTTTATTTGTAAAACAGAAATTAACCGAACTCATTTAATATTTTGAAGACAGAAGGGAAAAGAGAAAAGAAACAAATTCCTAGCAGTTGGAAATTCCTTATTTCTCATAATTTTTTTCAGGAAGAATAATATAAATGAGAGATTTGACTAGCAAGTCCTTTTAAAATCTTGCTACAACAGTTTATATGGGGATATGTTCATACAGGGCAAATGTGGGAAGGAGGGAAATGACACACATTTCAGGAGTTGTTCTAAAAAGAATTTTAGTTTACTGCCACACACTGCAGTATAAATGATACAGCTATTGGATTTTCCCATGTTAGGAATAGGATGTGGCTTCTCTGCACGTGACGTATCACAATCACAAAAGGATTTCCCAAACAAAAAGGCATGACAAACAATCTATGCAAATGAATGATTTCATATCATGAAGTAATTCTGTTTGGTTTTGTCTACACTGATTTAAAGGAATAATTTAAAAATCTGAGGGAGTTTCACTATAATACTCCATGCTATGGGGATTTACAGTGCAACAGATTCCAGACACAGACTTTAGCCTGCTGAAAGCACTTTAGTGAGTAATTTATTTTCTTTTCTATTTCACAATTTTCAAGACAGTTAGCTCTACTCTATGAGGAAGATATCCATTTCCAGTGAGCATGTCTTTTACATAGTCGATAATTTGTTACTTCGTATCTTTACCACTCCTTATTCAAAAGAAAAGGTTTTATATCCTTAACATCCTATAGAAAAAGTATATTGTATTAACAATTATAAACTTAGTTTGACAAAATAATTCTCTAAGATGTGTTCTGTATAATAACTTTCTTTTAGGAATTAACATTTAATGGTAAACAAAGGAATCTACTTGTACCAGCAGGGGTATGCTAAGTGATGGGAACCTGGTGGTCTATACAGCAAAATCTGGAGCTATATTTAAAAAAAGAAAATAAAATTCACAATTTTATTTTTAAAGAATAGCTAAATAAACTTCTGCTACCACAGATTATGTTGTTCTTATTTACAAGCAGCTCTTTTTGCGTTACTCTAATCTAATTCTATGTCTCAGAAAATCTACCTTGGTGAAAAATCTTTACTGCTGTCATGATTAACTGTAAAAACAATAAAACCAAAAAATGCATAAATCAGGGGCCAGGAGTTATGTTAGGCAAAGGATTACAGAGGTGCTCAGAGTGAGGCTGAGTACAAAGCCCTTGAAGACACACACTGAAATACCTTCTCTCCAGAAAATACAGAATTATCTATTGAAAGTGTCTGAAAGAGTTTTAAATCTGAGCTAAATTTCTTATTTTAAAAATAAACAGAAATTGAATGAAAGAAATTATTTTGCAGGGGACTACTGTCATGCAAATTGTACAGGTTGCATTCTTAATGTAGTACTACTTCTGAGCAAAGAATTTATTTATTTGACTTCCTATTGTACACAGAATTTTATAGGTCTATCAGTTCTGAGCACAGAGAGCCCTTCTGCATTACTGAACTCTGGGGACTTCATTTTTAATATTCATCTACAATTACTCCTTGATTTGTCCAACTGCAAGAAATAAAAGTAAATGTAAATTAACGGAAAGTGGTTTCTTCATACCCACTCAAAAAAACAGTGAAAGCCAGTGAACTGGATCACCTTTGACAATATCATTTTTATATAAAGTAAATATAAAAATTTTAGGCAGGAATCATCAAACAAAGATGGCAGGAGTAAGGTTCAAATCAGACAAAGGAATAGAAGTCTCCATATAGTTGGCTGAACCATGGAACTCTGCAGACACTATTGCAGATTGTAAATTTTTATATGTTTGTGTCTCCTTTATATGTTCAAGGAGAGACTCAGAATATCCACTCACAGAAGGATAGAGCAGTGAAGCTTCCTGATGAAAGTTTAGAAGACATGATATTGGCTAAATGATCCAATGTTCTCTCCTGACAACAATTCATACATCAATGTGCCTTATCAACAGCTTTTGGTAATGTATGACCACAGTTGATGGCAATCTGTAGGTTTCAATTTTTCAGATCAGTTTTTCTCTTTATTAACTCTATGCAACAATAACCCATCTCCATCCAAGAACTTATTTACACAACTGGGTATCAAACAAAATTCTTCAGTTTTAAAAATCAGGATTCTGAAATCTACCTCTGACAAGCTCATCTCTGCTGGCCAAAGACACGAAACATCATCTCTTACAGGCAAGTGAAGATTCGTCAAAAAACCATCAAGGCTCAGGAGGCCTTACACATAATGGTTCTGATGGGCAGGAAGCCCATTCAAGAGTGGTAGACCTCATTCTGATATGAAAGCAGATCTCAGTGCTCTTGAACACTAGGAATTAATGCTACTTTTCACATTCAAAGTGCTCTAAAATCTCCCCAAAGTGTCTCTTCTAGTGCACTTACTGGCTATCTGCACCACTAAATGCACTTCATGCAAAACTTCCCCTCATTATATTTTGTTGATCATTAAAAATTGTTCGAAATGTCCTGTCTTGTTGGTTGTATCAACTGATTCCAGAGTGTAAATTCATCAGTGTGGAAGGGGAAGGGAAAAAGATAAATGTCTCATACAAAAGCAGAAAAAAAATTCAAAATTGAAGACCAAAATTATCCATCGCAGAAAAGTTTTGCTTTTTGTGTGGCTTCCTAAAAAGAAACAGATCTTGAAGTTAAAAGCTTTAACTGGAAATATTTTATCAAAAGTCAACACCAAAAGTATGAATGTACCATGACTCTTTTAAAACTGACATGTGTGCTTCTATGAGAGATGCCATCAATAGTTATTTTACTTAAGACAAAAATTCTGAAGAACTCATCGAATGTGATATATTAAGGATGAAAATAGCACACACACAGGGAAAGGCAATGCTGGAGGAGCATTTGTAGCTTGAGAGAAACCACTATATTGTGCAGAGTCCAAGAATGAAATGTAATACTCATAGTGGTTATATTTACTGAGCTGGATGTTGACATTTTGAATATCATGAGTATAAAAAGCTATTTGAATTTCACATTAAGATGGGAATAAACTTCCTATAATGTTTTATTGTAACTTAAAGCAATTTTAAACATTGCTGGGCCAAAAATTACTTCAAAGATGGAAAGATATCATTGGGATGGGGAGGCTGTTCTTGTTAGTTTCTGGGAGATTTGGTTGGTTGGTTGGTTGGTTTTGTGGGGGGTTTTTCTTTGTTGTTTGTTGGGTTTTTTGGTTGGTTGATGGGTTGATGGGTTAGTTTCAGGGTTTTTGGGGAAATGGGGCTGAAGCGTGTCACTGCTGAGTCCACAGCAACACAGAGACTCAGGAGACGGAAAGCTTGTGAATCAAGGAAAAAGTTTATTTTGAGCAGAGCTGAGCTCTTTTATAGAAAGGATCACAAACGTGAAACTGAATTGGTCAGTACGGAGAAATAGAGACCCCCTCCTGTACCCATTGGTGAAAAAGAGAACAACAACACTTTGAGAGACAGAAGAAAGTCAATATCATGTAGGTGCATGTCTTTGTTTTTCATTGCCTGCATTCATTTTTCACAGAACAGCATGAGAAGCCACTGATTCTCAGGCTTCTGAGCAGGCCGTCCCAAAACTATGTGAGAGTTTGGCGACTGCAAAGGTGAGGCTTTTATGCTCATTTTTATCGTGAGTGGCAAAAAAATGTTGAATAACTCAGCAGGTAGAAACATGAAAAATCTGGCAGAGATAAAAATACATTGGAAAATAAATCCCTTTTCCTAAGGAGAAAGATTTTATTACATTGTCCTGTTTTCACTCGACAGGTGTGCCAGATCTATCACTTTTGAAACAGAGACATATCTTCTAATTCTACCAAAGATATTTTAACTAAGTTTGAATGCTTCACATAATGCAGTGTAAGAGCTCCATACAATCTTTCATTGCATCAGTCATCATGCATAACATCACTTCAGAACAAACACTACTGAAAGGAGTTGTCATATAAAAACAAACACAAATCCCAGGAGAGGAAGTAAATCATGTATAGAGTTACCTCCAGATTTCTAAAAGTAAATCACCAAATTTCACTAAAAGCACAAGCGAATATCCTAAAAGCCAGAGCATGTGCATTCATGTTTACCCCTTTAATAAACTAAATTCTTATTTTACATTTATTAGATTAAGAAGATTATTTTTTTTTTCAGAATGAAGGCACAAGATCACATTGTTTTTCTAGTTTCAAGATACTTCCTTGCCTAAGACTTAAATGTAATACACAGACTTATATAAAAGCAAACATATTTGGCTGAGACATTTTTTTCCACATCTACAATCTGAATGTGCAGACTTTGCTGGAAAACCACGTGTTCAAGTAGGCAAAAAAAAGTCTGATGCTGTCTTTATTTCACTTATTTTCCTCCTCTTTCTTCCACCCTCAGTAGCTTCTCAAACACTTGAAAATAAAGGCCCATTGGAAAGAATCTAAGGAAGTGGATAGGAAAGACAGGTTAACACAGCCATCAGGATGAAGTTGTGGATATTCGTTGTCTGAATGATTAAATGTAACTTCAGTCTGGAAGTGAGGTTCTTCGCCTATTCAGCAGAGAAAGGAGCACACTGCAATTTTAGATATTTTGGATTGCCCTGGAAGTCTCCTAATCAGAGGAGAGCACAGCTCCCAGTATGGGACCTGAGCAGAGTACATCTAGTATGACTGACAATGATCCTCTTCGTATCCCAGAAGTCACAGTATTCCAAAAAACTCTTTTTTGATACCTAAAAGTTCTCTTTATTTGGAAGTCACAAGAAAAATTCTATCATTTATAAAATTTACTTCACCAGAAATTGTAACTAGCTTGTGAGGCTGACAAATTAAACTTTTTTAAGAAGCCTATGAACTTTGTATTCTGTAAACCTGGAAGGTCTAACTGTCCATCCACTGACCACAAACTATAAAGTGTTCCTTACTTTATCTTACTGTTAGAAAATACCATTAATCTTATTCTGTCACCAAATTAAGCCCTCTACTACCACTGCAGCCATATAATTCCTCTCACAAAATAATCAATATTATTTGTTCCAACTCACCTTGTTTGAAGTCTGCTTTGAAATCTCACTTTCCTGGGATCTTATACCTGAATATCTAAATTTCTTTACAGCCACTCCATTCTTTTTGTTTTTCTGCTGATATTTCCTTCAGTTTGAGCAAGATCTTATTTCTTCCTGGCCCCCAGACTTACTTATCCATTTCTATCACTGCTATTGTCTTCAATAAGAGTATTCAGCAGTATGACATCATATTACTAGTCCACATCATATTCCTCCCAATAGGGACAAACCTTTTACCAACTCAAGTAAGAAGAAATGTATAATATATTCCAGTAGGATAGTTTCCATTATACAACAGTATTCATTTCATTAGTAGGAAGAGCTTGCCTTATGTGTTCTAGAATTCCATTTTATTTTTCACAGCAGCCGCATGCTGTTAACACGTAGTCAATCTGTACTCTGCTGAGGGACTGAGGTCTGTCTTGTCTTCTGTACTTTGAAGTTAGTAAGCCTTCAACTTATAGCAGAAATATTTGTAATTATGTCCCCTATGTGCATGACTTTTCTTTGAAGTGATTAAATTTCTTTATATTTCAGCTAGACCACTAAGCCAGTAACATCTTCACAGGAGATAGTCACAGACTTCCATTTACAGATGATGCCTCATAACTTGAAATAAATCAGGTTGACCAAACCTTAAAGAAAATCCTTGTGTAACCTCTCACTAACATTGTAGATATCACTTCAATAAAACCTGATGCCTGTCCTTTGATAATTCTTTGTCCAACCTTCGGTTCTTTAACTGTTCATTATCCTCTACACACTAACTAGTCAGCACATTTGGGACGTCATATCAAGTGTTGCAATGACTTAATTAAAGTTGTTGAATTTTTTTTTATCTAGAAAATTAAATAAAATAATTATCTTAAAGCATCCTATTGCAAAATAGTGATGCATTTTAAAATTATTCTGGTTAAAAACTAATACTTTAAAGCACACTCCATGAACTTTTGGACCCCGTAATGCCCCCACCATAAATGACAGTAAACAAGTAAAAACCTTTTTAAAGCCATAATTCATAAAGGGAAAAGATTTCAGGCATAGCAAGCAAAAATATTTTTTTAAAAAAAACAAAAATTCATTCATTTTGAGCAAAACTATTTCTCAGACATGACAAGAAGGAAGAACATGAGAAGAAATTAGAGGTATGATTCTGCATTTTTTTACACTTCAAACTATCTTAAATTATTCTATAGTGACTTTATTGTAAAAGAATATTTTCATTCAAAATTTGAAATATTTTTATGGGAGTTTTTTCTACTCAACAATATTCTTCATGATTTAACATTTTCTGATTCAGCTGAAATAAAATTTTCTTGCAAGAAAATCACTTGATGAGTCAGACATTTTATGACCTAGACAAAAATTTTAGATCCAAGTCACTTAAAAATGCTTATGTACTCCTTTTCACTGCTTTTCATAAGGGTTCCAGAATATCACAGCACTCTTTGCATGCTACTACTACATATTTCTCTATTTGAACATGTTTATATGCATGGTTAACCTGAAAATTCCTAGGCTTATCTCAATGCCAGGAATTCATAGCTAGAGACCCTTAGGAATTTTACTTCAAGTTAGTAATGAATACATTCCACACAAATTCCATTTAGACATTGCTTTGTAGGAAGTTCTATGTTACCTGTATAATTTGATAACGGTGCATCTCTAGAACAGTCAATTTTTTCTCTGATACAGATAAATTGTGTTTGAAATACAGTTAGCTTTCAAGTTACAGTATAAATTTACCAACAATAATATATATAATATCACACATATTTAGTTTCCATTTTTATCACTCACAGGTGTTCCCAATGCTTTGTAAGCTCTTGATTTTGTTTTAGAGAAGGCAGTCCAAGAGAATCAATTATATTACCCCACAAATTTCAAGTAATCAGGTTTTAAACCAATTCTTAGATTTCAGGTTGATAAAAAGGCCACAGATCTCTGATAGCTGTGAGGGAGATAATTAAATTCCACTGGCCATTCTGAGCCTTTTACTGAATTAGATTAATACACAATTTTAATTGGAGAATGGCCACTTCTCCAAAGTGATCTGATTGAAAGGTATTTCAGTGGACTTTTAAATTTGAAATGTGATCATATTAATAGATTTCCTAGAGAAGACTTCTTTAGACCTATATAGAGTCACATTTATGAGAAGAAAGAGTAAGACTCAAAAGTTAACTAATGCATATTTCCATTAAATTTTGCTATTTCATAGTAGTATTTGTTTAACAAAATTATTACAGCCAAATTATATAATCGACTGCAATACATGCAGTGCATGCAGCAGGCTTAAATCCATGCAGTCTGAAGCGTGATTTAACATCAGTGAATAAATTGTCAGGATCAAACTACAAATTAAACTACTCTCTTTAGTAATCTTTTTCAAACTGCACAAGGTTCAAGAGTTATAGACTGTCCATTTCTTATACAAGCAATAACATCCATGGGGATGTTTTTCACTGCTGGGATGATACTTTTCATCCCAGCAGTAAAAGGAGAGAGATGGATAGTTCCATCTATTCAGTTGAGCATAGGGTACGTAAAAATCTAACTGTTGTTGCAGTCTCTCAGACCACTTTAAATGTACCACTTTACTGATGAATAGTATTTCCTATCACTTTCAAACTTCATATTAACGACATAATGAAACAAAGGTAAATGCCTATAGCTTTCATCTGCATGAGAGTTGAAATGCCCTCCTGTGACAATATAACGCCTTGATTATTTTCAGACTGCATTACCTGTCACGTTTAATAACAGCTGGTCAAGCAGGGAGAGCTGCAATGGGCTGAATTTGGTCCTGCCATATCAGCAATTTATCCTAAGGTCTGAGTAAGTGCAGGACACAAGGGAGGCCTGCTTCAAAACCAAATTTCCAAATGGCTTCTACAATATATTCCTTTCTGCAAATGTTAAAAATTGAAAAATGGAAATCTTGCTCTGAAGATGACAGAATTGGGACCATAACATTGCCACTATCATCCTAGATTCTTCCTCCATTTAAAAAATAAAAAATCAAATGAAGCCTGAGTTCTGGCATCATAACCACCTATTTTGCATATTTTTTAACTTAATACCCTCAGTTTCCAAGCAGCAAATAGATTTTACTTTAAACATCTTCAACAAAACTTCCATAAGGAATTTCCTTTATTAAAGAAAAAAAAATCTGATTCACTTATTTAATTTGTTTTCCCCCAGAATAACCAGCATAAAGATGATGTTATAATGCCAAAATATAAGACCTCATCTAAATTGTGGAATCTCTTCAAATCCTAGATGTTTCTCTGCCCTAGGTTACAATGTAAATATGTCCCCAAAGCTATGTATTCAATCACCATCTCCATGAACTGTTGAAAACAGGAGGCACAGTGTTTTCTTGTCTCCTCCCCCAGACTATCTCCTGTTAATGGGCCATCAATGCCTTGCCCCATGAGTCATACATAACTCCCTCGGGGAGCTATTTTTGTTTAATGGGCAATCAAGGACCCACCACATGACTGATAAAATGACATCATCCCATTGTGAGATGCTCTGCCCAGGGGGAGGAGCCAAGCATTCCCACCTGGATATAATCTGGGATGTCAAACAGAACAGCAGTGCTTATCCACTGGTTTCCAGAAGACAAGGACTACTAGACAGCAAGATCACTTCATCTATACTACTACCACCACCCTAACGAGCAGGGTGTAAGGTTGTATTCTGACTTTGTCAGAGGTTTTTCTTTTGTATTATTGCATGTACTTTAACTTGTTTTCTAAGGTATTATTGCATGTACTTTACCTTTTTCTATTAAATTGCATTTCTGACTTGGAGTTTCACTGGTTTTTGCTTTCAAACTAGCACATTCTCTCACTGCCTTCCATTCTTCTTTAAGCCATCAATCTCACTGATCATACACAGATCTTTTAACACAGACATGTTATATTTTAAAAATATAAGCTCCAACAGAATGAAAAAAATATTGTAATTGTAGGCATATGTACAGACATTTATGAGGTTGAGCACCAATAAAATTCACACTCCCTGTGTCTACTTCTAAAATTTCCTGCAGCTCTTAAAACACAGATTCACTGCTTGAGGTGTGAGCCTCCTGGAGTATGGGTAATCACAGAGTAGCACATTCCTGGTACTTCATACAGTGTTTTACAGACATAAAAAGTGGCTGCAACTCAACATGTGGGCAGGAAAATTTCCTAAGAATGCTGGTTTCACCTGATAATCTGGCAATTAACAGCTAACATGCACACAGACAATAAATAAATGTGCTTACAAATATAATCTATTTTACACCCATTGTAGGCATTTCATACAATAATATTACAAATTTATTTTTTTTTAGAGATTCATTATTTTAAAAAAAATATATAAAAAACTTCCCATGTACTGTGGGGAGAGGAGGAGGAGGCTGATGGTTTACCATTTGGATAAGTGTAAAATCTGGATGATATTTGTAGTGCCATATTGTAGAGCTCAAGGGAGACAAATTGCTTATCTGTGTCCATATAAGTACTACATATATTGATAAAATTTTCACCTATTCTGAAACTGGCACTATTCAAACTCAGTCACATTACTAAAAATATTGTCCTTCTACAAAATTTAAGAGTTCTCTAGTACTAGTACGCAAGCCTTCAAAAATTTTTCTCTTAGAAAACCTATCTATTTATGTAAAGTTAAAATGTTGAAGAACAGTTCTCTAAAAAAATTACACAGCAAGAGGAATCATTCCACGTTTTTTACTCCAGGAGATGAATGACAGAAAATAGCTATAACTCCAGAAGTCCTGAGCTTATAAAGGAATTTTTTATTATTTATATTTTTATTTGCATATATTTAGACTCTTGGTTTCACACGTATGTTCCAGTAAGAAATCCCAATTTTGAAACATTTTTCTCCTCTCTTCTGCTTATCAAATGCCAAACTAAGTCATGTATCTTACCTTTTCTGGCTCCACTGAAGACACAGATTTCTAGATTCTGTTCCGTAATTTTAAAAACTTGCACTCTTTAGTGCTTCATGAATAGAGAGAAATTGTTAGAAATACAGTTTCTTGTTTGAGTCTTTCTCTGCTCCTGCTCACTAACACAGCCAGCAAATTAAAGTCTTTCCTACACAATCATCCTGTTGGGCAACTCTGTAACCTCTGAGCATCAACCAAAGAACAGGCACCTTCAAATACATCTGCTACTGCTACCGTGATATTCATAATTTCAGTTTATCACACCTCTAAAGAAAGCATGCTTACAGTGTCATTTCTGAGTTCCTTGGTGATGCTATTAATGAACTCTACCATCCATAAAATAGGTTCTTACATTAGAAATTGATTTTGATTTTAATAAAGCTGGATATCCGTGACAGACTGCTGTCTGGGACGAACAAATGAAAAGAAAAAATTGCTAAAAATAGCTTTTTTAGGAGCTTTGCATAAGCAAGTTTTATTATGTATAATTCTAATACCCAAACTTTTCACCTGAGTTGTGACCCCAAACTTTTCACCTCCACGCCAACAAAGGTAAACTAAGCAATTTCTTCCCTTGATAATTTCCCCTCTGAAAACACTTCTGTAACAAAAGTGTTTATTTCAAAGCTTCAGAAGGAGCTGCTTGGGGCAGGGGGCCATGTGCTGTCATGGACAGAAAAAGGCAGAATGGAGTGCTAATGCTTGAAGCAGTTCCCAGTATCCTTGACACACAGCCTGAAGTATACACTATTGTACTGGAAATGAGAGTGTCTTAGCAGATTGTTGTTCAATAGGATATAGGACAACTCAAGAGTTTCCATACCGCTATAACGGCATTCTTTAATTTTCCCCGGTTCTTGTTCCTGGAAGTAAGGAGAGAATATAGAACACTGAAACCACCACAGCAACTTCTGTAGCTTTCATTTCTCTAGGTTTTCAAGACTGAAAAAGATCCAAAGGCTTCAATGCAAATTCTCCATGTAAAGCAACAGTTCTATTTTTGGTTCATCAATTGTCTTCAAACTATGCTCATGTAAAACCCCACCTGCAGTGCTGCATCCAGCTCTGGGGTCCCTGGCACACGAAGGACACCGGCCTGCTGGAATGAGTCCAGATGAGGGACACCAAGATAACCAAGGGGTGGAGCACCTCCTTACAAGGAATGCCTGAGAGAATTGGGATTGTTCCGACTGGAAAAGGGAAAGCTTTGGAGCAACCTAATTGCAGCCTTCCAGTATCTAAAGGGCGCCTAGAAGGAGGATGGAAAGGAGCTTTTTACAAAGGCATTGACAGGACAAGGGGGGACAGTTTTAACCTGAATGATGTTAGATTTAGAGCAGAGATTAGGAAGAAATATTTTATTGTAAGGCTGATGAGGCTCTAGAACACAGCGAGAAGTTGTGGATGCTCCATCCACAGGTCAAGGCCAGAGTGAATTAGGTTTTGAGCCCTGGTCTAGTGGCAGGTGTTCTGGCTCATGACAGAAGGTTGGAACTAGATGATGTTTCCAACACAAACAATAAATGGAAATACTGTCAATGTGTCATTAACAAATCTGTGATCCCTGGCTGAGAAGATAGTTTTACTTAAGTCTCTGCTCTCACTCCATCATTTTAAAATTTATCTTCCACCAACATAATCCCTTTCTTATTGCCTCATAGATGAGGCTAGTAGGGGAAAATATAATTTTGTGTGGACATTTATACATGGTTTTCTGTTCTGTATCTTCTTTTAGTAACTGCATGTTGTCCCACGATTCACTCTTTAACAGAGACTGCTCTTGACAGAAAGCCAGCATGCAAGATCTCATTATAGGTAAAGCATAACGAAAAAGATGGAAAACCAAAGCTAAGTGTGAAAGGGACACCATCCTTATATCCTAAGGTATCACACGTCACAAGATACCTTACCAGAACCATGGCAAAAGTAATAAATTAATTTTAAACATATTTTCAATTATACTCTACCAGGCTTTGAGGATACTTTTGCAAAGCTTCAAGGAATATTGCTAAGCCAACAGATGTTTTTCCTGAGGGAGTAGTTTTGTTCCAGGGGAAAGAATATCATTCAACTCTGTGAAAGTAGTACTTTGGTCTACTTAACCATATGATACTTAACTGCATGGTGGTTTTTTGGGGTTTTTTTTTTGTGTGTGTGTGCATTTTCCTCAGTGACGCAGTGATGCAGGAATTCCATTATATTAATTCTTTCCATTTATGCACCACAGCTAGTTTACAATGCTTTGATAGACAGAATAATATTCTCTGCCAAAGTCACTACTCTTACTGTGGTTTTTCTCTTTCATCTCTATTCATTGATTCAACCCAGAACAATACAGTGGAATTATTTTTTTAGTTACTTTGCATTTACCATTTAGAGGGATTATTCATGGAGAAACACAGCCAGAAGAGAGGTTAAAGTTTAAAACGGAATCACAAAGAGAAACTAGAAGAGTAGAAGGAATTGTTATGCATTGAGGAACAGAAAAAGAACATACGATTGACTAAAGGAAAAAAAGAACAGAGACCTAGTACTTGTGAACACTAGGGGGAAGAAGGGAAAAGCATGATTAGCATACAAACATCCAATATGTTTATCTCCTAATTTGCATCCTGTTTTATCTTGATTATTCTGATGAGTGATGAAGTCTGTTGGGCAGCAATTCAACAACTTACAACGTTATGGTTGGCACAAGCTAATTGATTAGTATATATTTAATTCTAATTAAGCATTTTTAGAAGACAAAAATAGCCTATTCTTATTTCCTGTTTTTATATGCAGACAATTTTCTACAAATATAAAGTTCTAGAGTTGAAGAAAGCAAGTGAAGGCTTGGGGCATACCCAGCCACAATTGAACACCCAGCTTGCAATTGAAACAACGAAAACATGGCTTTCCCGAGGAATTATGCAAGCCACACTCCATTCACTGCACAGCACATGAGACCGATTATATTGCTATGACGATATGTAACATTTAGAGATTCCAATCCCTATGTCTGCTGCTGCTAACTCATACAAGAGCACAGTGTTGTGAATTATTAAATGCAAAAAAAAAAAAAGCCCAGGAATTAAAGAATAATAAGGTAGACTCTCATCAGGAAATCAGAAA
>VXBQ01004654.1:29881-42714 GCA_013400175.1 Phainopepla nitens
TACTTAGAACTATTGACCTAAAGCAAGAAATTCTGTCTGACAGAACTATGCTGTGCCAGAAAAGGGCCTGGAACCTAACTTCTTTGTAATTCCTTCACACTCTCAGTGGAGAACTACATCACTCTACTTTTTGGCATTGAGTGTCTTACCCTGCTGCTGACTAACTATTCTAGCTTGTGAGCAGAGGACTGTAGTGCATTTGTCTGAAGTAGACAGGATGACATTCCCTCTCCCTACAGGAGGAGTGGAAGACAAAGAGTCCTTGACCCTTGTCTTCTCTGAGACTCATAATCAAAGGAGAAATGAGCATAGGAATAAAAGAAGAGTTTAACCTCTCTTCACTCCCCCACATCATAAGCAAATGTTATGACAAAACATCCACTTTGGATGAAAACATCTCTGTGACTCAGCTGTTTGCAGATAGCTCTCTGCCCCTCTTTGCACTTCTCTATTTGTGCTCCATGCCTGCTTTGCATTCTCAGGATTTGCCACCACCGCCACCTCTTTCCGCTCACAACTTCTGCATGCAGAAGCTCTCGGAATCTTTCCTGCAACCTCTCTTTGGAGAGCATTCCATTTTGAGGTCCACCATTTTTTGACCCCAGTGGTCAAAACCTTGCTTTTAAAGTGTTGATCATGAAATGTCAGCCACTTTGTCTCCTACTAGTGATCTGTAGTTTACCCTAAAGCTGTCATTATTGAAAATATACTTTTTATATTTATGAATTCAAAAGTCTTTCACTTCTAGGCTTTTACAGCTAATAATAAATTAAAAGGCAGACAAAATACCCTTGAAGTTCTAATTTTGCTTTCTGGCCCCCGCTCCTTTTCTTTTGTTGTTGTTGAAGCTGTTGAAATGCCATGGTTTAAGCAGACCCAGTTGCTAAATATATCCCCTTTCTTGGTTCATTTTCTTGCAATATAGCTACTTTCAGATTTCACAAGGATTGACTCACTTCTGACACAATGTTCCAAAATAAAAATCCCACACAGTGTGACATTCAGCCTTCATTCTTGACACTAGTGCGGTCATCACCTGGAAGTACTCTTACTTCCTTTGGCTGACCAAATGTACTCCCACAGAAATCTAGTTATGACAATACTTTGTTGAAAAGTTATTTATTATAGACGGTGTACGAACTGTCAGTGAAGATATGCTAGTTTCATTGAAGATACCCTGGAAGTCTGATTTTGAAAGTAATGATAAATACAAAAAGCAATTCATCATGCTTTTTGATAAAGAACAAATTATATTCACATATGCAAAGCTGCAGAAATAGTGTGTGGAAATAATTTGCCTTGCTTATGCAGTTATGAAAATAATATGAAACCCTTCTGAAACAACAAAAAAAGCAAATTCACTGTTTTATTATTAAAAAACATTCAAAAAAAGATCTCATTCTGTGGTTGATCAGTACCAACTAAAACTGCATTCTTTACCAAAAATAGTTTTGTGGTGGAGAGGGGGTGGAAATGGAGGAGGAAAACAAATTACAGGGAGGGAGAGAGGGAAGGAGACAGAGAGAGACAAAGATTTAGCTGTCTTTTCAGAAGTACCAAATTGTAAGTCATGAAATTAAAAGTATTATGCCACCTAGAATATTCTAAGAAGTTGAAAATGCTAGAATAAGAGGGGGAAAAAAAAGGAAGGAAGGAAATTATTTAAGAGGAACAGTTGTAAAAGAAATAAAGAGCTATCCAAGGATACCTAAGGAAAAGTGTTAGACAAATAGTACACATAGACTGAAAGGACACGGATGCTGACATCCTCACTGAATGCTGTAAGCAGCACCAAAAGAAAGAAATCAATATTATATAAACCCTTTTCACAAACACAGTTAAATGCAACTCCATAGGCTACCAACAAAAGAATGAATAGCAATACTCTGCTAGACCTTTGTTTTTGCCATCAGGGCGAGAGCAAAGGTCTAGCAGGATTATACGTATTGTGCCACCTGAGGATAGTTTGAGTAATGGAATAAAAAATCTGTTAGAAGTACAATTAATAAATATTAACTGCATATTTTTAATTACAAGATCACTTGCAAATTATTTTATCAGTACTAGCCATATTGTATCATCAGTAAAAGAATGGAAATATTTAAGCATTTTCTACCAGCAGTTTCTATTATGCCACACTGTTAAAGTTAGCTTCAGTTAGTTCATGATGCACAGTGAATTCTATATTTGGTGAAAATACTCAAATGTTCACACATATCTGCAGGTATAGAAGATCTATATTAAGTAAATTGTGTTCACTGACATCTGAAACCACTGAACCAGCAGCTTCATTCCTATGTGTCCTAAAAGGATAAAAGTTTTCTTGGAAGATATGTGACAACATCCCATTAAATAAAAATAAAAGTCATATTCCATCTTTTTTTTTAAGATTACTCAGTCCAACTGATGACATTTTTACTTATCCATCTGTTGGTCTTTTCATGAAATGACTGGTCTGGCAGACCAGGGATACTTTGACAATGAAAATTCAAATTGACAGACATGTGGAAGGATGGAAGATTTGACATGTGATATGAAAAGTTTGGCTGTGCCCAACAAGTTGAACGAGGCTTCTCCAAAGTCACTTTTGTTCAAATAGTTTCACTATTCCCCTACAAGCAGTAGACAAAACGTTATTTATGTAGCATGACACCACATAGCTTAAAATAATTTCTCAGAGATTATGTATTTTACAATTTCAAAACAACAAACAGTAGAAAATAATCTATGTACCCAGTTCAAAGAAAAAATAGTTGCAGATGGTTCTAATTAAGTTCACAGAGCAAGTTATGCTAGGATTTAACACCAAAATAAAGTTTATTTTCCAGGTCAAAAAATATCTTTCAGAGTCTGAAATGTCCAAATGTCTCTGTTTCAGAAGTACTCTTGGATACAGAGGGACATATATACATAGGACAAAAGACACAACAAAGACCAGAAAATAAGCAAAATTAAGCCTTATCCAAATCTATACTTATATAGTTGGCTTATTTTCTCATCAATCTCCTGGAACTTTTCACAGTCAACATTTCACAGTCAAATCAAGTGCAGTCCCTGACGTCAATGCAGGGGTATACATTTAGAACTGAGTACAATGCAGATGTTATATAGTCTTATATTTCAGTGAATGCTCAAGAAAAAACTAACTTCTAATAAGTTTTAAAAAAAATAAACCGTGGAAAATGAATGTGTCAATTACAAAAAATAAAAGAAAAATGTCACTCAAACTATACCACCATTCAATATATTTATTTAGGCTACAGAAAAAAATTTTAAAAAAATGGTACAAGTAACAATGATTTTTTCATTCCATCTCAGAAAGTGGCATTTGAAAGCCTAATAAAACACAGAAGTAGTGTGAAAGAATACTGATATTAAATTAAAAAATAAGAAAAAGAAAACCTTCTACTTACCCTCTTGCTCTTCCCATGTAGACTACAGGTATTCTTATTCATGATGACTAGGACTAAATCAGATGTGTTTTGCAAGTCAAAGGTGAAGTTTTATTACTCAATCATCCAAATATCTTCTATACTGAAAGAAATGAATTTATATCATTAAAACAAAGGCCTTTCAAGTCGTTCAACATTCAGGCATAAGACACTTCATTAGTGTATAAAAGCTGCACACATTCTAAGATCCACCAGAGCATATGTTTTATGTATCACTAGTTCATTCAACACATAGTCGCCCTGAACCATACAACAAGCATATCTGTGAACAGATCATGCTTTCCAGTCAATAAAAAAATGCATACCAACTCAAAAAATTGCAAAAGATTACAGGCTTCTGATTATGGGCTGTTTGCCACAATTATATTTAACTAGACATTGACAGTATTGTTTGTAATAATGAAATAAGGCTTATTGGATATTTTTATCCAGTTTCTCAGTCTAAAGGCATCTTTTAACTGATATGCTATTCAGAACAAAACATATGCTAAAAATTCAGAGAAAGAAGGTCATCTAGAGTAATTTTCAAATCTAGGAGCCTAAGAATGCTTAAACCAGCAGTGCAGTACTTTCATACAGTTGTCAGAATTTGACAAATTTGCCATTGTATTAAAACAATAACTAAGCAAAAACCCCTAGCAACTGATGATGGCATGGCATCACAGCTTTGAAAAGAGGCATTCATCAGCCTCTGGCTACATGGATTGCAATAATCATGGAAGAGTGGAATTAAAGGGAAAATCAGAGACTCTGAGAACAGGCAGTTCAAAGATTTACATTCTCATTTGAGCCAGATACATCTCTGCACACGTTTTTTTTCATTAGCTCAACCAGTCAAAGAAGAGATAAAGTGTAATTCCTGACCAACAGAGATGCTAGAGTAAAATCTCCTAATATAACATCAATTATATCAGCAAAAGTCAGTATCCACAAGAATATCCTCACATTACTTTTTCAATGGACACAGAAGTAAATAAATCATTGCTCAATCTATTCCAGCAATACACATAAGAGAGAAATACACTTAGCTAATTAAATTAGTTGACGCATTTAGCAAAATTCCAAGAAGTCTAATAAAATATCTAAAATTATGTATGAAATCAAGGTACAAGTTTATGGCTTTAACTGAGGAAAGGAGTATAGCACATTAAATGAGGGTCAAATATTTCTTTTACATCTTACACGACTTTCTATCCTAAACAGTTTCAGGCATGTTTCTATGAACAACCATAATACATCAGTCCATTCACAGCCAGAAAACAGGAGAGTAGAGCTCTTAAAATCTTAAAATAAAGGAGAGAAATGCAGGCTATTCAGTACTAGGCTGAAGTCTGGAGAGATAACTTTGTGTCTTGTGTATATTTAATTGAAGAGACTGAAGAACATTTGCTAGTCTCCATTTTTCTGAGTGCAGTACCTAGAATTTACACATAACACCACAAGAAAAGACCTCACTGAACTAGCCCAGAGGTACCTCCAGCTGCCAGACTGGTGCCATTTATTGTAAAAGGGACATGAGTCATACAGACTTATGCCCCTCTTCCAGACCTTACAAGCTTTCCAACTTTTCATTAAAGTATTATGGATTTTATTCCTGTTGAATGTTATATGTCCAGAATATTAGGCAAAGAAATAGTGCAAACAGAAGATGTTCATTTTGGACTACAGCCAGAACAATATATATAAACTTTTATTTCATCACCTTAGTCATGAAGCCTAAACAATAAAAATTTATATAAAAACCTTAAGCACAACAAAGACTAACAAAAAATTCGGTGACTTCAAATTGAAGATTTTTCTGATGTTGCTTACTTTCTAAATTATACAGGACAATAAAAATTGAGCTGGTTGCTCAATTACAATTTTTTTCCCAAATAGATTATTAAGAGATGATAAAATCGATAAAAACAACTTGCACTTATGATCTGTTTCTAGCTCTAGTTTTCACTGCTCTTCCAAGATATTTGCAGGATGTGAAGTTCCCTTGAGCAAAGTGGCACATTCATACAGAGCAAAATATTATCACTTCAGGTTCTACTAAGTTTAGAAAAAAAACACGCTAGAGAAATAGCATAAGAGGAGGAATAAAAATCAACAAAAAATTCTGACAGACTCTTGAGCAGATTCCAGGGTAAATCAGGAAGTTTATGTTCTTGCGACATGTGGATATTGTTGTTGTTTATTTGTTTGTATGCATGTTTGTCTCTTTACAGAAAAAGCAAAATAAGAGTTGCTGTACAATTCAATGGACTTACGCTCTTACTACTTGTTACTTAACCTCACATTTTTTTAATAGTGTTTATTTTTTAAAATCTCCCTACAATTTGAACAGGTATGCATCAAACTAGCTGGGAAATTCTTATGCCATTTTATCACATATGACTCAACCTTGAACAATCTCTCTTGCATGCAACAGCTGTCCATCCACCCTCTAACAGGCATTCAGCAACCAGAAACTAAGATGAAGACCTTTGATTCCATCAGGAACTGACAGTCTGCATGCCTGTATGTCGTGTTTGCTCACTTTCATATACAATGTTTAAGCTGGCTTATCTTAGGCACCTATCTAAACCATGAGCAAACAGGTTTCAATATATCAACACAGAATGAAGTGATTTTGGGGAGCAGACTTCTGGAAGCTGGAAAGAGTATGGTTAGTAATACTATGTCTGAGTCTAGGGTCACCTGTGTGTGCACCAGAGCTGTGTTTAACAAAATACAACACTAGACTTAATTGACAACCATACAAATGTTATCCTTAATCATTTGGAAATATTCATCGAGAAAGATTTTCAGCAGTGATTCGGGTTGCCAATGACTGCCTAAGATCTTTCTATAAAAGTTGCAACAAAGATTTGAGCTTAATCCCTGTTGCCACCCAACATCCATTTACATGAGTGAGATGAAGAACTCATACTATTTATTTACAACATGTCTCTATTTCTGAGAAGTTCTGAGCTGGTAAGGTAGCCAAATTTCTTTCCGTTAAATAGATAGGGAAAAAAACACATTATCATACAGGACAGAGAGATGTTGGATGATCTTCTGTCTCTCCAATCTGCTGTGAGAAAACTTCAATTTCTCTGAAAAAATATGTTGTTTACAGACTTTCATCTCAGAGCCAAGCAAAGCATGCTCACTTTACAACTAAAGTTAAAGATCCAAAAGGTCTGAGCTTATATCTGCAGTGTATGACTCATTCAGCATCCAGGACCTCTTCTAGAACACTTTAATGTGTTTTGCATCATTTTAGTTGGATTTGTTTCCCTAGCACAAGCACATACAAAGGAAAATAAAAGGAATTTTTAAAAAGCCAACACAAAAGAGCAGAGACACTCCAATGAATTTGCTAAGCTTCACTGAATAAATTTTCCAAAGCAACAGGCTGTGAAAGACCTAGAAAACTGGAACAGATAAAAGCAAGGCATAAAGCTTCATCAGTACATGCTCTCTCTTACGCTAAGCAAGCCACCATATTTTCCTAGTTATGACTGAGTAGGAAAAAGCAGCTTCTATATATAGGCTGAGATATGAGAAATCTGTTATTAAGAGAGAACTGTGCAAATAAACACTTGAATATTCAGAGCCAAATATATTCTTATTATCATGCTAATGGTCTTTTATTTCTTTAAATATCTTCTGAAGCATAACAAAGAAATCAAACTTGCCCAGTTAGACTACCTTTTGCTTCCTTTAATTCAATTACATATTTTCTATATAATTTTCTTCTCATTGTAGGCATTTTTCAAAACAGTTCAATATTCAAAACCATTTACACACCTTTTAAAAAAATTATAATTGGCATGAGTCTGAACATTCCACTCCACTTGGCTAAATGCAGAGCAAGCAAGACTATGAATGTCCTACCAGAAAAGTCATTGCTACATGAGTTTTAAAAAAAGATAAAAAAAACTTGTTTGGATAATTTCTACTTTCCTTATGTTCTCCAAATTTAGAAACACCGCCATAAAAGCCAGTGTTTCAAAACTATATGGAAGCTACATGGAGAAATATGCTACATACAATATTAACACCTCAGAAGAGTGCATAAAAATGGCCTTTAAACTTGTCAATTAGACTGAATTAAATCATAACTGTTCGGTATCTTAGTGGGTTTTTTAAAATTTTCTGTTCTACAATAATGTCTTCTGTAGGCATTAATGATACATAAACAGTCTTTTTCCAGTGGAGAAAATGGTAATTTTGCCATTGTTTCAGGCAACATCAACTTTTAAATTCAGCAGAATAGACATAAACTCTTATCAGACTTGCAGGAACATTTTTCTTTAATTTTTCAAAGCAAAATAGTATTTACCATTGCCTGTTTTAACAATAACACCAAATAATTTTACTGTCACCCTCTTATTGTTAAGTACTGTACACTTTTGGTGATACGATGTAAATTGCCAAGATACTATTGAACAAAATTAACACAGGAGAATTACTTTCCCATAAGTCTTCTCCTACACTTGAAAAGCAGGAAATACAGGTTCTGAGAACCACTTTTCAGGAAACTAGCAGCCTACACAAGAAGGAAAGTATTTTCTGAAGTTTTTGAAGACATATTGCTGTATGGATACAACACAAGTATTAATGCCAGACAATTTGGAAGACCTGTTACTAGAAGTATCATAAATCACAGGTATGTATCAGATAATGTACTGCTCAGCAGAATGCTGGATTTTTAATAAAAAGAGATGGAGTAAAATTACTGTATCAGGCTATAAAACACTGAGGAATGTAAAGATATTGCTATATTTTCTATTTCTTTCCTCTGATAAAATCATGAAGCCTTATTTTTTGGAGACAGGAAATACGATTTTAGCATGACTCTGGAGAGATACGGAAGTCCACCTAGTGCTTTTTATTTTTTTTTTTTAAGTAACTTCCACTTATCCCAGAATAAGTGTCCAGAACTTACCGCAAAAAAGCCTTAGGAGAGGTAGACAGAGACATGAAAGCTAGGGAAATTAGTCAGGTTTTGAATTTGGGGATGGGACATGAAAAAAGCAATTAGGGCTAAGAGTATTTCCACTAAATATATCTTCCTTATGACTGTATATTTGATAATTTTGTTTATAAGCTTATAGACCAATTTCTAGTATTTTATTCATCATTTCTGTGTTAGTATTGAGGACTCAGCTGTTGGGTTGGTCTGATTCAGTCCTAAGGATTGTATTAAGACTGAACAAAACAACACAGACTTTCCCCAAGGTACATGCAGTCCTATGAGATGTACAAAGCTAACTCTCTCACAAGCATTTGACTGTTACACACACAAGAGAACACTGTGTGTGTCCTGACACTGTTGCATGACACGACAGCACTGATGAGGTCAAGCACTGCTAGTCCCACGTTCATGCCTGTTGGGTAATGGCTGTTCCAAGATTGCATTATTTTTAATGGAGCAACTGGCAGTAATACTCTGTAAGTCCTCCAATGTGCCTATTCTCCTAGTACTGAATGGATGATACATTTATTTAACAAAAATGGGTACCCTTCAAGAAGATTGACCCGAACATCCTACACTGCTGAACATGCAAGCAGTCTTGGCACATATGCACCGGCAAAACAATCTCTACTTCATATCTGCTGGTTTCCACACACTTCCTAATATTTCAGGTTCTTCCGTGACCTCTGAGCATAAAGCTAGCATATTCATATTACTGTTTGCTTTTGCTCAAAGGCTTTTTCTACACAGTCCTGCTCATTCCAAGTCCATCATGTAACTCCAAGCTTGCTGTGCTCCCACTAAGTCCATCATTTCACATTTCATTTTCGATTTTGTCTGCTATTTTATCCCATTCTACTGTTTTGCAATTTTGCATAATTTTCTTTAAAGCAATTAATAGCTTGGTATTACCAAATTCTCTTTTTTTTTTCCCACAAACCCTATTTAGCACATAGAACAGCACAAAGCTCTGCTCCTTGCAAGCTCATATTTCAGAGTTAGTAATTAATCTGTTTAATTTGTGGGCTTCTGTAGAAGCGTTCTTTTGGTAGTCCTTGCCCATTTTACTTGTTTGTTTAACAATTTCTTCTACTATTGCCTAAATCTGGGGCAGGTTTTTTATGTCTCTGACCAGAAAAAAGCCTATCATAAGAGACTTTGCAAGTTCTCCTGTACTACATCTTTCTTGAATGTTCCTTTGATTTTACTTATGTCCTTCCAACCTCTCTAGGTGACTTAATGATCTGGAGAAGGTTCCTTAAAAGATTGCTATATCTTTATGCCTTTGTTTCTATTGTCCTTTTTTGGTCTTTCACATTAGATTTCTATATGCAATATTTCAAATTTTATAATGCTTTGTATTTTCCTCATTTGGGCAAAACTTCATATTTTTGAAGAATGTCTTTGAAAGAACTGTCTTTATCCTATTTTTCCCCATGACAGGTTTTTTTCACTTCTCAAAAAATTGCAAACTATATATTCACATCCTCTCAGTCATTTTTCTTGGGCTTCTAAAAATTTTACACACACACACACACAAAAAAATTTACAGAACCATGTCACTTTTCTCCTTCACTGTGTCTAAGAATCTTGTCACTGTTTTCTGTCCTTTCCAATTTCTCATTTGATAAAAAATTTTCTAGATCTAATTTTCTTTAGAGATACAATAATTACCTAGGGGAATGCATAATTTTAAAATGTGCTGTTTCAGAATAATCTTCCTTCCCAAAATCTTGAATTTAAAACCTCAGATAAAACTCCACCTCAAAGGGTTTGAAATCTTAGTACAATCTCTTGATTTGATATTTTGCCTACTTCCTTTGTGGTTCAGATAAAGCCTAATTGTTCTGTTCTAAAGGCATAAATACATTGCTCTTGATTTTTTCATCCACAAGATGAAATACTGTCCCCCTTTTCTTCCTGCATTTTTGCATGTAATACGGAAAGCACTTGAGAGAATACCACTGCAGATATGGAATATTACTTATACAAGTTTTGAAGGCTTTTTCTGAAAGTGTTCACGCTTTCCCCATCTCTTCATATACTCATTTGAATAAAGGATAGGAATAACACCATTTGAGAATAACACAACCACCTTTACTTTTCTTTCTACTACTATAACTCCTAAAACTTACTGATGCAGCTCTAGCACATGAAATTCATATTTGATAACTTAAAAAACAAATATATTTAAAAATCAACATATGCTATTCAGTTTAAAAATGGTTTTGACTACTATAAGGCATCAGTAATTGCCTTCTACCTTTAACCCATGACACGCATTCACATTATGATCTTACAGAGCAATTCAGCAGCTGTATAATGAATGGGTTTTGTTTCTTATATGGGCACCACAAACTTTCACCTGTGCCTCGAAGCACTGTAATTTCTTCACATTTTCTGCTTTTCTAAAACCCATCATAATTTTCCTCCTTCTGTTCACATTTGCTACTGCATATATTTCCTATTTTTCAAAGTTTGAGTTCATTAAAAAATAATCCCTTTGCCCCAAGCTGCTCAAATTTATGCTATTATCTTTTCAGGGCATTTTCAGAGAAACTGGTTCAGACTGAAGTGGTAGGAAGACATTGGAACTCTGAATTTGGCTTTGTATCAAAACATATAGCATGCTGCATACAAATGACTGTTTAAAGGGAGCTGTGTGATCCAAGTGACAACTTGAAACTTGCTAAGGCTAACAGTCATGCCATTTGAGAGATGTTTGCAAGTAAGATTCTTTATCTTCCCAGGTGAGGGCTGGGAACAGATTAAGAGATTTCTTAAAAGTTGGAAATAAAACCTTTATGTATGATAATTTTCTATCTCGTATTTGGATAGACCTTTGCTACAGAAGTGGTGGAATAAAATCAGGGCTGGCAAACCTAATTGGAGGGAACAACTGTGTCAGCTATGATTTAAACACTATTTTGTCTAATAGTGAAGTACATAGTTAGGAGATTTTGTAGACTAGAAAAATCTTTGACATGTTTGCTCCAAATATCCTGCTTTATATTTCTGTCATATACCAATGATTGTCAAGGTCAAATTGCTAATCTCTGGCTCATGCACTCAAAACACAGATATATTAATAACAAGGGGCTTAGCTTTCATAAAACAAGACACATATCTATCTTCTGATGATCTTACATAATTCACTTCAGGTATGACGAAAATTAGAAGCAAATTACTCTGAAATTACTTCAGGTGACTGAAATTGAGCTGTCCTTGTGTTTGACAAACCTGAATTTGAAAGGTGATTATTATATCATAGTAGACCGAGAAGGCATATAAAATACAAGTTGATGTCATTCTTCCTTTGGCTGGATTTAACTGAAGGAGATGGGAGTTCAAAATCAATTTGTTTTACCTGCTGTCCAGTATTTTTAAAATACATATATTATTTTAATAAAAGTACTAGATTTTTATTACAAAACAAGTTTAATTTTCTATTTATTATATTTACAGTCTGTCAATGGAAGGCAACTTCCTTATGGAAGAGGAGCTAATGTGATCAAAAACAGTGACAGAAGAATCTTCACAGGGTAACTAAAATATAGCTTTCTGAATATTCAGGCAATTAATTTGCTGTTGCCAAAAAAATTTAAAAGTATTCATCTGAATACTTTTAAGTACAAAAAGTATTTGGATGAATTACAAAAGAGGAAAGAACATTTAAAAACAAACAAAACCCCAAACATGCCCCAAAAAAACTGCAAATGAGAAATCCAAGTTTTCTCAATGTCCAAGGTCTAGTCTAGCATTTTGGATTTTTCTAGCTCTTTATCTACAACTGGACAGCAGCTTTCACTAATACAGCTGGCACTAGTTTCATGGTGTCATGACTTTTATCATCCCAGCAGCGTAGATAAGACCTCTTTTAATCACAGCAACTTCAGGACAAGAATTTGATTTTAGATACAGCAAAGATAAATCTAAAATTTTATCTCTACTCTCAGGAAAGGCAAAAAATACTTTTATTTTATCAAATTTTTCTCTCCCTTCTGGCAGAAGAAACAGAGCAATTGAGAAATTCAAAAAAAATGTCCTCAAGAAGAGAGGACTCACATTTGCTGTTTTTCTTACAAGCTTATCAGGAGCGTTGGGCAGGGTGGAAGAGGTGGAGGGGTAGCATCGTATGTAATGGAAAGTTTAGAATGTCTGACAATAGCAGACTTAACAATAGCACAGTTGGCAACAACACTATTGAGAGCCTCCGGATAAGAATCAAGGTGCAAACAAATAATCCAGATGTACATCGTGGGAATGCCAGGACAATGGCGCTGATGAATTATTCTTTGAGAAACAAAGGGAGCCTTCCAGAAACTGACCTTGTTGACTTCAGCTTGCCAGAATTTAACTAGGAGCATCACATAGCTGGTGCAGCCTGAGCCAGATGATTCCTTAAAGACCTGGATGACAACTTTATGGAA